>JAWZYV010002631.1:0-77500 GCA_038373885.1 Cheiracanthium punctorium | reverse complement strand
TCAGTACCGCACATTTAATTGATCGAATTAAAATAATACCGCAAATATCTTTTTTTATTTAAATAAATTATTAGAAATGATAAATTCATGCTATAATATATGGCATGAATTCAAATGCAGGTGAATTTCATCAGACTGTTTTCATTGTAATTGGACGAAAAACCCTCTACATGTAAATACAAAGTGAAGGATAATATTTTGATACTTAAAACATTAGGTTCATTCAGAGCGATCTCTAAAAACGTCGCGGAACCTTACGAGCCATATCCTAGATGGATAGAGGGAGGAGTAGCCAGTGTCCAGCAGGGTGCCGAACTCAAAGGTTGTAAGGCCGGGGCCATCGTGATTCTACCGGGACTGCTTGTGGACTCCCATGAGTCATCCAATGAGGCCTACGTATGCTCACTTATTGGTTCCAGCACTTAAATACGTCATCTCACGTCCGAATCCAACCAATGAGGAAACGTCCGTAGGCCTCTTCTGAGTGAACAAGAAGGCCCAGGAGAATCACGAAGGCCCCGTTCAGGCTCGTATTTCACGTAACCATAGTTGGTTGAACGTACAAGACTACTTTGTACATGCAACCAACTTGCACATTAAATCTGTTGATGGCGCCTTGTGTCTGGATAGGCCAGTAGGTAGGAGACGGATACGACTGGAGACCCGAGAGCGACTCTTTTTCCAGTGATACTCAAAGTTGTAGTGCTTTTCCAGGAAAGGTAGGTAGCCTTAAGGTTCGACCTCCGGGGTGAATACAACAACATTCCATATATCTGTCTGTGTGACAACTTATTGGAACATTAAGAATAACCGATATGTTTTATTTGTGCTGTGTCATGGAATAACTTTTTGATACTTAATCTCCGCATTACGGTGAAGAATACAAAATGATGAATTTATTCATCTTTCAGCATCAAGACGGCTATAGAAACTACTAAAAATGTATGTTTACAGGAGAGGTAACTTAAGAAAACAACGAATATTTTTCGATACTGTGGCGTGTAGTGGTTTTAATGCAAAGGGAAACTACCACTAGCTTTAGAAAGGGCTAAAATATCACATGCTTTTTGCAACTATAACAATTTAATATTTTGTAAACGCTTCCTCCCTTACAGACCAAACCCCTTTCTTGTTGCAAATGACGAAGTATTAAAATCTAAGCAATTCATGTTTATTGTTTTCACATTTTTTATTTAATGCATTGTAAAAATATTTTATCTAAATATTTTATTTCTTTATAAAAAAGAAAAATGTTTTTAAAGGAAACATGCTGTTTCTTTATGAATAGAACTTCTCTGCCATGATGTTTGGATGACTCTCCCAAACTATTAAATGGTCGGATTATACCAAATTGCACATCCTATTTCTGTAAACCGTTCTATTTTAGTTCGTAATACTTCCATTAAATATAATTAATGAAACTGCCGAAACTAATTTATCTAAAATTTCGATGCCAAGTAATAATATTAGATAAACTAATATCTTTCTGGAAAACTAATTAAGAAAGTAAATAGATATTCTTATGATAATTCTGTGCACAGTGAAAATAATCTCCTTTGTATTATCTTGTGCTGATTGTGCTCAAAAGGAATTTTGCGTTTTGTATTCCAGCATGAAAATATCTACTACTGTGTTTTGTTTTATTGCTTGTTTCATTTACACAATTAAAAAATATAAAAGCATTTAAAAGATTAAATATATATATATATATATGTACAGGGTGGCTTCGAATTCATAGTACAAAATTTGATGGCTGGTACAGGACACTGTAACAATCACATTTTGTATAGGAATGTATGTTCAAAAGAGAAGCGTTGAAGCACAAACACAGGGAAGAACAAATGCAGGAGACGCAGGAGAAATGGAATTAGTAGTTGCTTCCGTTGCCGGTAGATGGCCGGTCAGCGTTGATTTGGGAAGGGAGGTCACATTTTGTTCTTTTTATTTCAGTTTTTGTCCGCGATGGCAGATTTTACGTTTGCTGAAAAAGCAGATATGCTTTACATGTACGGCCGTGCAAATGGAAGCGGCAGATCTGCGCTACGAATGTATCGTGTGCAGTTTCCTGACAGACGAATGTCGGATCACAGAATGTTTCAGAGTCAACACCGTCAACTTTGTGAAAAGGGTTCATTTCACATTACCAGACACGACACTGGTCCTCGAACAACTGTACGCACTGCAACAGTTGAAGAAAGAATCTTGCAAATCGTGGCTGCTACACCCGAATCAAGTACAAGAGCTTTTGCACAGACTGTAGGTGTGAGTCAGTACACTGTTTGGAGAGTGCTACGTGATAATCGTCTACACCTTTTCCATTATCAACCTGTACATGCTTTGAAACTAGAAGACTATCTTATGCGCAGGAATTTCTGCCAGTGGTTTCTGCAGCAATGTGCACTGCAGCCGAACTTTTCCGCCCATGTTTAATTTACAGATGAGGCTAAATTTCACGCAATGGTGTTTTTAATGTGCACAGTTGCGATGTGTGGACAAACGGCAATCTTCACGTAACGTGACCAGATGCGTTTCAAGAATGCTACATTGTCAATGCATGGGCTGGTATTGTGAGTGGCTTCTTGATTGGCCCATACCTACTGCTAGAGCGACTCAATGGCCACTGTTATCTCATTTTCCATCAACAACTTTTAGATCATCTATCAGCTCAGTATCAGTCAGATCTGCTACAAGATGTTCCAATCAGCATTAGAAACCGCAAGCGGGTTTTAGCATAATGGAGCGCCAGCTCACTTCACCCTCGATGTTCGTCAGTACTCGAATGCGACATTTGACATGCGATGGATTGGACGTGGTGGATTTATCTCTTGACCACCCCACTCTCCCGATTGGACGCTCCTCAATTTCTTTTTATGGGGACATTTGAAGAATGACGTTTATACCACTCCAGTAGACTCCGATGAAGATCTCGTTGCTCAATTATCCGTCGCTGCTGCACGCGTGCGTGAAATCCCTGGTATCTTTTAAAGTGTTAGTCAGTCGCTGCACCGACGCTGTCAAGCATGTATCAGTGCTGATGGACGCAATTTTGAACACTTATTTTAATTAATTTCCACTTATAAACGAGGGTATGAAAATAAAATACTTTATCTATCATTTGTTCTTTCCTGTCTTTGTGCTTCGACGCTTCAGTTTAGACCATTATTTGTTCTTTATTGTGTTTGTTCTTCGACGCTTCACTTATGACCATAAATTCCTATACAAAATGTGGTTGTTACAATGTCCTCAATGCGTCAATAGCATTCAATATTTGTACCATAAATTAGCAGTCACCCTGAATAATTGTAATGAAATTCCACTGATAAACAGCAATTTGATCTTAACATTCACCCATAAATTCTAACAGTAAACAATATGTGATCTATGATAACGTAAGTAAGAAACCTGCTGCTGGATTCAGAACATTAGATCCTTTTAACCAAATTTATTATCTTAATTCAACAGAAAATTCAGTAGCATGACCAGAGTTTCCAAGAGCCCAGAGCTTTTTCTTTAAATTTTCCAAATCATTTAATTAAAAAGTCAGAGGTCTTTTTTTGGGATTGTTCCCATGAAATTAGTACCAGTTTTACTGCAATTAAAGCTGATACATGCAAAAGCTGAAATGCCATTGATGTTCTGCTTCAAGAGTTAGAAAAATGTCTTACAAAATCAGTTCTCGTAAAAAGACATTTCTATTCAACTTTTGGAAAATCAATGTAGCACATTTCTTAGTTTTATCAAACTTGGGGGGGGGATACATTTTTTCACCGGCCATTAAGTGCACTATTCTCATAAGCTGGGTCAGTTTATGGGAGAGGGTTAAGGTAACCGTATTTTACAAAGATTGAAAATGTGTTTTTGCGTAATAATTTTAAAGCGACTTTTCGCTATTTTCGGCTCTATTTTATTTCGGAGAGTGAGAAACGTGAATGATTTGAGTGACATAATTAGCTGTTTAAAGTGATAATGACGTCAGACTGAAATCAAGATTATCTGGCTCTGAAGTATAAAATTTAGATTCCAGTTAGTTTTTTCTAGATTGCGCAGCTCTTTTTTCACAGACACGAACACACAGAAGAAAACATCCTCTGCATGAAACATGGATATAAGAGGGAATTTCCTGCGATACGAAATCTTTCGAATATGAAAAATTTGTTTCGAATGTGAATAACTTATCAGGAACCTGATAGAAACGAAAGCACGTGATAGGTATAAAAAAAATGCAGTGTTAACAGTCAGCAGCTTTAATTTTCGAAATTCGAATTATTTTACAAGACGCTGACTGAATACTGAAAGAGAAGCATACTTGGTGACTCCCGGCCGCGTAACATAGTTTAGGTAATTGAATGCTTGCAATGGGTGGAAATATTATTGTTAAAAAGAATTGAATGATATTGAATTGTCATTCTTAATCAAAAAAGAGTCTGCATGTAAACAGAGCGGAAAACAATCGGTTTAGGTAACATAAAAACGATTTATTGCATCCAAATATTCTTAATTTAACGTTTTATGAAATAATAAAGTGGCTAGTTTGCCAAGTTTGATCAAGTTTATTGAAGAGTTTGTCGAAAAAAAACTGATTGTGTGTCCGAATAGCATCCAAACACACACCGCTCGGCCAACTGGCTTGAAGTTTTTGCATAAATACGGTGGTAAAATCAGGGAAAACATTGCTCTACTTCAAAAATCTTAAAATACACCCGTTACTCAATTTTTTCTCAAATTTCTCATATTATATTAGGCATTTCTTCTTATGTATCAACAGGTACAATACTTTCATGCTTTGGCTCTTCCTTTTTAAGTTACGGCACCATATAGACTTATGTTAGAGCCAGAATTAAATTAAAAAGTTTTATAAATATTTTGAAAAATACCTCAACATACTGTATTTTTTTCAAATATATATATATTTTAATAAAGTTCATATTCATTAATTAAATTTATTTATGAAATTGAAGGAAGAGTCTAAAACCAATAACTTTGTTTTTCGTATCGTTTTTTACACGAAATGCAATATTTAAATCACTAAAACCGTTTTAGCAGATGTTCTTTCTACATGTAAGAATAGACAATGCCGCACCATTTCCTTGGGAGTACGAAACATGGACTATTGTGATTTAAAAACGATTCTCACGATACGGACAAAAAAATGCTGAATATTTTGTATGATTTCTGCCACACGTTAAATGATTTTTTTAAATTATTATTATTGTTATTGGTAGTTTTACAATATTTTTGTTCAGAAAAAAAAAACAGAAAAAAAAACTTTTGTTAATTTGTGAAATAATATTCAACCACACAATTAATGTGTAAATAATTGTTTCTGCCTATTGTCCAACATACAAATCCATTAAATAAAACTTAATTTTTGATACAGCGATACCATTATATTTTCTTTAAATCCGAAATGTTATATTTGATGTCTGATGGAAAACAAATTTCTGGCTTTGTCAAGTTTTTACTTTAGCATTCTCTGTAACCCTGCTGCGCTGGTTATAGAAAGGACCTAGATAATGACGGGAATGAAAAAAGAAAAGTAAAATATAGCTCTAAAATATGGCACTAAAAATGTAAAATAATATCATGAATACCCAATAAGGAATAATTTTATAAAACTTTCTTTTTCGTCTTTATAAAAAAACATTTGAAAAAAGGAGTAGTTTTTTTCTCATTTTTTTGAGAATTATTCTTAAGAGCCTAGCAGTAGTTAAAAAAGCAAAGTTAAGGGATTGTTAAAATTTCTGTTAAAGGTTCCTAAATGAAGCTTAGAAGTACTTTGTAGGAAATTTAATCACAGTTTGCGAGGGAATATTATAAATTATTTAAGAAAATATCAGATTCAACTTTGTGTGTGTATGTGATGTGTATGTGTGTGTCTCATGCAAGGGTTAAATTACATAATTTCTTAAATATCTAATATAAAATTGCCCGAAATTGAAATCTTTGTTTTGCAATCATTTTCTTTAAAGCATTGCATGCTGAAATGTGGAACGGAGTTACATTATGAATTTTTCTATTTTGTAAGCACGTTAAGGTGCTTTAAATGAAGTTTTAATATTACATTATATTCACTAATTGATTATAAATCTAAAATAGTGACTTTATTTTAGGAAAAATTGAGAAGAAGGATTCACAGGAATTTATTTTTCAAAAGTACTTTTGAAGATATACAATATTTATATTTCCTCAAAATAATATAATAAAATAAAATGAAAGTTTAAAACAGTAAGTTCTATTTCTATATAAAATTGTCCATGTTCTATCATTAAGCTACAAAAATTAAGTCTTTGAACAATATTTCAAGTTAAATGAAATGAAAAAAAAATACTGCATGTTCTTCAGCATTTCAATATAAATAATTAAAGTAGTAGACGAAAGTAATTTGTCTGAAGCGTAGATTGAAACTACTGTTAAATGAAGTTCTATCATCCTACGAAAAGTAATTAAGTAAGTAAATAGAGATTCAGTAGAATACAGCTCCTCAAAGAGAATGAAAATTTCTATTTTATCTTATTCCAGAGTTTTGCTGTGGATGATAATCCCACTTTGTATATTGCCATATGTTTATCCCTAATGAGATTTTAATTAGCTTTAAAATATTTTATTTCAATGCTTTTCTGAGATGATGCATGTCTACAGGAATTATTTAAATTATTCTTGACTGAAATGCTCTCACAAATCTAAACAAAAAAGAAAAGTCAAATACTTGAAAGCAGAACTGCTTTGAACTAAATGTTCTTTCAATACAGAGATGGATAGATATCTAGATAAATAAATTAAGGGGTCTTAGGAGGATTGAGAAGCAAATATACACGCATTTTAGATCCTTGCGGTTTTACATTTTGTGATCAAAATAACAGTCGCAGCATAATGATTTTTTTTTTTTGTATAATAATACAGTATGGCACATAATAAAAGTTGAGGTTAAAGTCCATTACCTTTTACAGATGTTTCAAAAACAATTTAATTTTTGTTACATATGTATTTTTTTCAATAGTGCGTATCACTATTTTTTTTTTTTATAACGACAGAAATGACGTTGAAAAGAATGATCTGTCAGGCTGAAAAGGACATATCGGCAGGTTTTGAGTTTTAAAGATCAAGAGTGATAGAAGCCTAAACGGAATAATTTATCCGAATCACAAGAAAATAGACAGCCATTTTCCACTTAAAGGAGATTGAACAATAGTCGTTACATAAGAATCCAGGAGAGCATCACAAACTGTGATTTCCGTGATCTGGAACCGTTTTGTGTAGCTTGAAAATACCCACTGAAATGTCAGGCCAAAGCAGCAAAGAAGTCCAGGTGCAAAAAGGGAGGCCGATACTAAATGCTGACTGTTGTATGAAGCCATACCCTGATTTTTTGAAAAGAACCTTCGCTCATTTACTGACACCACAGACCTAAGTCTTCCGAAAGCAACTACCCACAAAACATTTACGGTGAAATCGAAGATTGTCACAGTGTACATCCAGTGTCACAAAATAGTCTCATTGTGATGGGTATGTGTGTAAGTACTTCACTGCGTGGTACTGACGTGCTTTTTGTGACTAGTCACCAAATCACTATGGGACTGTTTATTCTTCTGACTCTACAGTGGCGTAACAGTGAACGCTTTTGTGACTTTTAAATCTGTCTCGATTTTTTTGCGCATTTTAACTTTCATTTTTCGTAATAATAACGGAAAAATACGATAAAATCCTTTTTTAAAGAAAATTTTAGAGGTTTCTTTTGGATTCTTTTAAAAGAATAAAAATTATTGAATCTTTATAAATTTCCACCAGTCGGGCTCAATTTTTTTCTCTTACCGGGTCATTATGTGGTCACAATGTGACTACATTGTGGAGTTGGAAACGTCGTCTTCATTTACCTGTTAATACTGACGGTCCAATAATAATAAATGCACCAACCACGGTTCCGGCCGTCAAAAAGTAGCAGATCTTTCACAGGAAGCACTTGATTAACATTGATTATTAGCAGGATTGATCCTTAAAGTGCAGATTATATATTGTTTACTGGATTAATTATTAAAAGAGTTATAAACACGTAAACAGACACAGCTGCGTGATCCTAGACCGTTTTGGTTCCCTTTACCACCCTTTACATGATTTTACATGAGTTCTTAATCACACTGTGTATATATACTTGTAGAAATACACAGATAAATATGTAAAACATATTATTCTCGTCCAGAAAAGTAATAAAATAAATATACTGGTGATTGAAAATAGCAAATTTTCAATATTTACAATCTTTGGCCAAGCTATTGATTAACACAACAGTTATTGTGCTTTGATGTTATTTAAACAGTCAGTTTTGCACGGCAGCATAAAAAGGATATGTTTACCCCATTGCAAAATATACAAACACAAGGTATTATCAATAGCTAATATAATGTTAGAATAGATATTTTTTCTATCGATCTCTAAGCAGTTTGTTTCTCTCAAATCTGTAAAACTGCTTTAAGCCTTTAGTGCCGGGATTTCTTCTTAAACTTAACATCTATTTTTAATTTTAAATTGTATTTCAGGGGAGGTAAGCTGTATCAGTTGAAGACTTATATTTTCGATGCCATTACTCTGTTTAAGATCTGTGTGTGTTGAAGAAATTTACTTCAGAGTTAAATAGAGCTGAAACTTACAAGAAAAAGTAAAAGGAAATAGCTAGAGGATAACACTGTTTCTTACTGATTTTGCATAAATAATTCATGAGTCACCATTCAAAGATGTGCGATGAAAGGAAAAGTCCTAAAATGGTGGAATTTTCAATCATTGGTAAATAATACAAAATGAGAGAAAGAAAATAAAAAAAATTATGATAAATACATGCTAGTCTCCAGCTTAAAAATAAAATAAAAATGTTTGGTTTAAGAAAAATACGGCTGACTGTCAGTAAGCATTTAAAAGTATGTAGTCATGAAAAATCAAGTGCAGAATTTAACACATTCTATCAAAGCAATAACTTGGATTTTAACATAAAATACAACATATATTGTTTTCTAGAATAATTTCAAATGGTAACTTTCAACTAGTCAAGGTAAGTAAATTCTAAGTTACGGTTACTTATTAGTTGTTTATGAAGAAAAAAAATGGCGCACGTTTCATTGTAAAGTTCGTAGAAAATATTTTTTATATTACATTTTACATTAAAGTCCATTAAGGAATTTTGTAAATATTGCATAAAAGTAATTTAAAATGAATATTTTATGCTCAAAAATTTGAATAGGAATACTTTTAACATTTTTAGTAATAGCCTTACTTACCTTATATGTTAAATTAGCAGACTTCTGAATTAGCCTGAAAAATAACGAATGGAAAATATTTTAAAATGATAACTATATTTATTCATTCCAATGGTGTCTAATTCCCTGTATTTACAACGAATAATAAACCAATCTTAAACGTTTAATTGTAACATATAATTTAATTTAATGTACGATTTTAAATATATAGTTATTCTATTAAAATCTGCATTTACAAAGCAAAATAAGTAAGATGTAAGTAATTTTAAGCACGTACTAGGTATTTTAAAAATCATACAGTGTTATCTCTTATATTGAATTTCATTATTATTTCAAGAATATTTATGCATTTAATGAAGCATATAATCGATATAATAATTAAACTTTATCGTCTTTTTCCCTTATCTGATATTGAATATTAATGCTCTAAAATGAAACTTAATGGCATTTAATTTAATTAATTTGTTCATTAGGTTTTTAATATGACACATAATGCGTCAAATTCTTATCCATGTGACTAATGGGTTTTTTAACAATCAATTATCGATAAAAGGTGACTTCTTAATATTTTTTAAGTTTTATACTTAAAAATACGATATTTTTAGTGATAGAAAATTTATATCATGAAAGGAAATGACAATTTTTAAGTACATAGCTTTTTAATTTAACAACAAGAAGAATATTATTACAAAGATAGTTTAAGATATCTTAGTTTAGTTTTGAAGATAATAAAGTAATCTAATACTTATCTGCTTGATTAACACTAAATATTTTCATTTAAAGGCATTTTGACTTTTTAAATATGTGTTAGGATAGCTTGAAAAACATATTAGGATATCATTACATAAAATAATAATTTGTTTATTAATATATACACATTTTTTAATTTATACTTTTACTTCAAATAGGCTAAAATAGTTCCTATGGTAAATAAATAAGAGATAATAAAATATCCAGTATAAAAATTTTACATAAATATAGCTTTTATATTAAAATATAGATAAAAAACCATTGTGGATATTTAAAACTTTTAATTCCTTAAAGATATACAATAATTAAAGACTGTGGAGAAACGCTATTGAAAATTTAAACATATTCCAGATATTAATTGGTTGATTTCGCAATGACTGTGTTTTCATTGTGACTACTTTGGGTATAGTTAAAATACATCCAAGTAGAAGACAAGCTGCAATGCTGTATCAATAACATTGCGTACATACTTATAGATTTCTACGCCGTAATATTTGATTAATACTGCTCTTGATTTTTTAAACAGTCAATAGAGAAATACTTCTTTATAGCTCTACTTGTGTGTATTGGGATATTTAGATTTTAACACTTAAAAATAAATCTGAATAAAAAAAATTACATATGAATAATTTATGCAAGTTTTCATAAAACAAGCGCAGTTTTATAAATTATACATTTTGGGGAAAAGAAAATCAATTTCATTGATCACTTTTAAAAAGTTCATGAATATATTGAAAATAGAAATGAAGGGACAACAGCTATTCTATAGACAAAATGTACTATAAAAATTAAAAGATTTGGAAAATTAAAAGATCCCAGATGTTACATTTAATACCCCACATGTATAATCGGTTACAGTCAAAATAACTTACCTCACTCCGGTGAAATATATCAGACCTGCTCCTTGTCAAGTGCGGGATATTATAGCTACGCTCTCTTGAGTAATATCAACGTCTTCTTTCGTGTTTTTGTTACTCAATCATTGACGCTTTGGCTTGCTTATACTAATATTTGACTCTTATGCACTTAATACCATAAGTGAATTGATGGTCCAGTTCCCCCAGAGGAAATTTCTGTTTTGGAAAGATGTTTTTAGCAAACATTGACAAAGTTGTAAGGGACAGTGGACCATTAGGGATTTCACTTGCTCTTAGAATCTTATGGTGATTTCATTCTATCTCTTGGAGATAAGATGTACTTAGTTTATTTTTTTTTGTATTTTGCGGATAATCCGAAAAAATATAAATGTTTCATGGAAATGTATATAGATATATTTATATATATACATTTCCAACGTTCAAAATACGTTCGCAGAACGTTCAAAAGAGGTTTTTTGTTTTTGTAGTATTTGTGCTACTACAAATATATAAATATATTAGCTTTCTTTGTGCTAAGTAACTACATTGAAATCCTGTTGTTTTGTTTTTTATCTTGGTAGTAAGTATTCGGTTCGTGGGGCCTGCCGTGAGTATAGCCGATGCTTGCTACCCATTGTTTTACTCCATCCAATTCCATTTTCATTTTGATTTTTACCATTGTTTGGATTTCTGTTTACTGGATATATCTACTCATTCCTGTTATGCATACGATTTTGCGTTCATTGTATATTTGGACTACGAAACTGCTGTAGAATTATTCATTGATTCCTAAGTTTAGCCATTTTACTATTATATATACACGATGTCCCTAAAATAACTCGCCTAGGCTCTTTTTCCGTTAATATTGATCACAGACATACGCAATAAAAACCAAATTTGCGTAGAAAACGGTACAAAATTTCATTTTATCGATTAAAACTTTCATGATATCAACTGTAAAAAAATACAAAATTAAAATTTTATAAGGTTAACGTACAAAAAATTCACAATTGCTGAAATGTGACCCATACATCAATATGAGGTGATGTACAAATTTTCTGTCATTCATGATAGAGAGTGTCGGAGATGTGAATATAAAATAATTGTGTCCTATAAAATTTTTCAATCACTCCCGAAAGGAAAAAAAAAATGCTTCAAATGGCCCCATTTCAGCAATTGTACACAAATTACGAAAGAAAAGAATGATTACAGAAATACACAGTGCTTCTGCTATCACTGGTATATCAAATATAGCCTCTCATCAACTTCGCTTAAACATATTTCTGAATAATGTATGCTGCATTTTTTTCTAATAGGGAGATTTTTTGTGCTTGGGCCATATGAAATTTCAATTTTAGTATTTATTTAATCTCCTGAAAATTTTAATCGATGCCTTAAAATGCTGTTCCTTTTTTTACGTAAACTTTTAAGTTATGTTTGTTTGCAATCCATATTTAAGGAATATAAGCGTTTACACACACACACACACACACACACATATATATATATTTCAAAACTTAGTTTCCATTATACTTATTGAAACTTTTCGAATTAAAAGAACTGTGTAAAATACTTTAATAATTGTATTTTTCCGAAATCAAAAGCCGTACAAATTAAATGCGCTGTAAATATTTAAATACTTCAAATATTTCTGTTCAAACAATTTCTATTGAGGGGTTACATTTTTCAAGCAAGCACGTTCAAACAAATATTAAAAAATGGATTCATAAAAACTTTAATAAAAATGTATGTATTTATCAGAACAATAAATTGCACTTCACTTAAATTACTGAAAATATTTAATTTAGCACAAAAACAGGAAATCGATGTATATTAAAGATGACATAGACGCTCACTTTTGAAATAATAGCCAGAATCCCTATAGATGCCTGTTTGTGGAATTTCTTTTTCTAATATGTTTGAAATCCACAAGAGTTAATACGTACCTATGAAAAATAAAAATTACCATTCTCATTCTGTTTTTGGAGAAATTTATCAATTAACTTCATGAAATTGAACTAAACTAAAGTAATTTCTATGTGGATATTAGAAAGCAAGTGTTTTTATTTTTCTGTATTTTTTATAAATTAGCAGAACATTTTCAATGCATGTTCACCATTATATCATCACATAGGAATTAGCATTAAAACAACTTATTCAGTTAAACTGAAGTACATCAGTAAAAATTCTGTGAGCTGAAGCTAAGAAAATATTTCATTAAATAATAAATGTCCACTTAAACTTTTGGATTCCAGTTCATGAGCAAGAAGTTTAAGATTTTATTTATGTTGTACAGAGTAAAACTCAGAGATTGCTAGTGCGACACTTATTAAAAATGTGCTTGAAAATGGACATTTTTTTTAAATTTTTGCTACGCACACTTAAATGCAACATGCGAAAAAAAAATTGATTCATAGTTAGACCTCCTTGAAGATTAGAACATCGTAAGTCTTTCAGATTTTCATGAGATCTTCATGAAGATTCATAGTTAGAATCCTTGAAATATGTTCCGACTCTATTGACTAAATCAAAAGAACTTTCAGCTAATTTGTATGCGCACCTAAGAAAAATATTGTGCGGAGCCACATAACAATATATAATGTTTTCACAAGTTTCAAAATTTTCCGCTTTCTCATTGGGCCATTACTTATCAGAAGATATTCAACTTCGGCTAGATCAATTAGGCTTACAGGATGCAGATTTTAGGCATGGAGATTTTGGCGTACGGAGTGTTCATTTTGAGCTTTTCAAATAATAATTGCAACGGAATTTTCAAAAGAGTAAATTTCCTTTTTCGTTCTAGTAAATGCTTAACTTCTCCTCTTTGTAAGTATAAAGTGATGTTATTAAAATAAAACACAGAAGTTTAAAAAAAATATGTACTTTCATGGAACACCTATATTCTGCATGCTAATTTTTTTTTTGCGTCAGTTGCATCGGAACATTATTTTTGCATATTCCAAATGATTAAAATAAACATAAAAATACAAATTTGGTTTATAAACCTTTTCTCTCCAAATTTGTTTTATTTTATTCCTGGAATTTGGAAAATAATTTAATTTTAATTTTCAAGCCCTCGTACAGAGAACATGTTGTCTAATAATAAAATATATTATTATTTTTTAACAGATCCGACCAAAATGAAGTTATTAATTTTACAGGTATGAGGGGATACAGATAGAAAATAATATATATTTAAAATATAAATTCCAAAAAAACTTTTTTCAATAGTAATAAAAATAGTAATTTGTGTTCCATTGAAAAAAACTTCATTACGTAATCTTCGTAAGCGATACTCGATTTGAATGGCCAAGAAACTGCTGCAAGTACAGCTTTGTATATAATGAAGGTGGGTTATCAATGCTCCACTGTAAACTCAAAAATACATGGGAAACTCAAACAGCTGTGTTCAACAACAAATTTGACTGCTTGAGTCAGGTAACGCTGGTTTGAAAAACTAGTTTGAGACCGAGATACAACGTAGAAATAGCCCTGGTCAGATGTTATGGTGAGTCTTGCAATTAGAATACCGAATACCATTTTCCCTCTAACTTTTAAATAATATTTTTCTGTTGAGTGACTCGGTAGAATTTTTGTGAATATGGACATAAGTGTGTTAAAATTTTCCGGTTGATGGGTGTGGAAGTTTACATATATTCTCTTTATTATTTTAAGCTAAATGTATTGTATTTATGGTGTAGCATGATGATGGTAATTTAAATAAATTTTCTGAAAATTTTTGTGTACACCCTGGATTAGTATACACAGTGAAACTGCTATGCATTTTTAGGCGTGAAGGATTATTTCATTTACACTTAAATGAAATTCACAGCATTTAAATACATTTTACAACAATTAAATACATTTTCAGTCATTGTTTTTTTTTACAATATGAAATTATACACTGTTATTATTTCCCAAATTAAATAATAAAACAAATTAGTGCAGAAAAATTCTATGTACCACAATAATTTATTCACCGTAAATTTACTACGGAAATTATTGAATAATAATTAGTAAGAATGTGATGAAAGTTGTTCTTTTCAATTTAGGGAATCATTAAAGCTTCTTTAAAAGCCATTAATACTTTGCTTTATGGATGATTAACAGCTTTTTGTTGATACACTACTTCTAAATTTGCAGACAAAATAAGCATCATTTGTATCAAGGCAATTTCCTCAAAATGACCACTCCACACATGTCTTAACTGCCCTAATCGATCATATATTTTCCCCCTCTCCTTTATAATCTGGAATGCATCCAGAAAATTCAAACCTTCTATCACATACGTTATTCTTTTCGCGTATTCCCAAAGGGCTATCTAATTCTGTGTCTGTCAATATTCCTGACCTAATTATAGCCTCTTGCGGAGTGTCAGAACTCTAATATCTAGCACATTTACCCCGGCTCCATAACATAATATCGAGTAGGCAAAGCATTCGGTAAGCTTGCGAAATCTTCCTGCGTTGCTAATTAAGTGTGCCCTTTTTTGATATTGTATATTTCGCATCATAAAAATATGAGACGAGATATTGTAATCAATACAAGCTTTAAAAAAATATACTGTTAGTGTGGTCTGGTTGCTAAAATAGTGATAAATATTTGTTTGTACAAAATATATTTATATTACCTTTTAAATGATTTTTAAAATCAAACAAATAAATATCATATTCCATAAAGATAAAACCGTTAATGATACTACAGATTTTATTTTATTTTATATAAAACTTGTATTTTTTGATGCAGTGAACTGAATATTGTTACAATAAAACTATATGATATTATGTATTTTTAAGTGAACTAAAATGTAATTGTTGAATTTTTATAACTTACAGGGGGAAGATTCAAAAGTAGAGATACATGCGAGTGAGAAGCTTTAAAACAAAATCAAACAATACCACACTGTCAATTAGGCGTTTGTATAAATCCTTCTAAGAAATACAATTTTCGTCAAAGCAATGCATTGTTATTGATATAGCAATGTATAAAAATGACAAAGAAAGATATCAAGGAAGGATAGAGAAGCGGCTAAGGGGTATTTGGTATATTATTTTGAATGCCGATATACCAACTGTTTCCGCAACGGTCCGAAAGCATGCAGATTGCTTTGAGCCAGACTTGGTCTGTAAGGAGGGCGCTTCCACATGTTTATCCAAACGCATTGGAACAAACTTTGTGTCAGCAAGTATATATACCCGATTCTCATAATACAAAAAGTAAATACGTTCTGCTCAGTACCGTGTAAAAAAATGTACACTTTAAATGCAGAAAAATGGTGGATAGATTTCGTTGTATAAAACCACTCATCTACTATTCTATACATCCTGAGAAGTAAATGCAGTCGAAACCGCTTAATGGAATAGCGAATTTGCTACAACAGTTTATTCTAATAAGCGAGATATTCCTTTATCCGGTATCATATTAACCAAGTATTACGTTGCAGTAGATTGAAAATTTTCTATAATAATCGGGATATTCCTTTAACCAATATTCCACTAACCCGTTTCGACTGGATTAGACACAGATTCAAAATTTTCAAAAAGTAATGGTATTACCATTACGTTTAGGTAAATTGCAGATAAAAAAAAATAAATTTATCATTTATTTCTTCTAAATTTTTTGTTGGAAACGTGCAAACATATGATCTACTGCCCCTAATTTTATAATACCTGCGATAAACAACTTAATTTCCGACAAAATTTTGTGCACCGTTAAGAATTTTTTGATACCTCATACATTTACTTAATAATGTATTTTACGCACTTTCGATTTATGAGATTCAACTGACCTGAAAAATATAATATTTTAATATTAATTTTACTGTTCATACTTTGGAAATACTTAGAACATTTCATTTAAATATTATACTGAGAGTGGAAAATTGTCTGTTCGTGCTTTAAGTAAGAAATGTTGTCTTCCATTAGGATACACCATTGATGCATTCTCACTATCGGAAACAAATGTTCTTTTAAAATTAACCCCTTAACTGCCATATAGTCACCCCCCCCTCCCCCATTCAAAGAAATAAGCGCATGTAAGGCGAACACTTCTTCAAATTGAAGTTATTGCCTGCCAAAAAATTTAACGTATTTACAATACTAGCAATAAATTACTGAGGAAATTCTTTGAGATCGGCGTATATATAGGTCCTAGTAAGTTAAAGCATAGACTACGCAAAGTGTAATTATACTCCCGGGGCAGTTAAGGGGTTAAAAGACCTTTATGAATTCGCATATATGCGTGATATAGGTTTTTGCGTAAAACCTCTGACAAAATTATTACACCCTACGAAATTCAGAGAATGTTTCTATGTTTATAACAAATAGTCATTAATTTTTTTTAATTTTAAAACGAGCTTTTATATAAAGTAAATATATATAAAATTAATCTCTAATAATGTTCCACCTATTTTGGCATTATCATTTTAAAGAAATAAAATATTTTTGTATAATTTAAAGAAACGTTATAAAAAATGTGGCTATTTTTCAATAAGTACAGCTGTCTGTCGGTTTATGTTGTTTAGGTGTAAAAGACTGAATAATTTTTATTCAAGAATTGAATAAATTTATTTCTGCGACAAGCACGTTTCACTATTGTTTTCAGTTATGGAAAATTTTAACAACAATTATCTTTTATGCAAATGTAATCCCGTGCATTCGTACTAGCGAATTTTTTACATATAATTTGAGACATATACTTTAAACATCCCATATATTACATTTGCTGGTATTTTAACAATGGTTAGAAAGGTAAAAACAACCAATATCATTTAGTGAAACTGCAAGCATTTTATGTATAATTATTTCTGCCATGTAAAAATTTGTGGTTAATGCAATTTTCATATTTAAATTCAACTAACTGAAAAGTGAAAGAACAAAACTGATATGCAAAAATTCTGTTAAGATTGCATCGGCAATTTCAAACAACATTAAAATTCTCAGAGCTAAGTGAAAAGGCATAAAATGCAGTAACTCATACATTGTATCATGCAGCAGAAAATTTATGACATTTATGTACTTCAACTTTGACTGGAGAGCCGTCACTTGGCTCTTGTCCCGAAATCCTTATTCGGACTTGTATACTCACGTAGCATTCAATCATAACGAATATATATATATATATATATATATATATATATATATATATATATATATATATATAATATATATATATATATATATATATATATATATATATATATATATATATATATATATATATATATATATAATATATATATATAATATATATAATATATATAATATATATAATATATATATATTATATAATGAATAATATATATAATATATAATAATATAAATATATGATATAAATATATGATATAAATATATGATATAATATATAATAATATAAATAATGAATAATATATATAATATATATAATATATATATAATATATATATATATATATATATATATATATATATATATATATATAATATATATATATAATATATATATATATTCGAACGTATATATATATATATTAATGTGACACATTATTTTAGAGAGAAATGTCAGAACCTTGCAGGAATAGGGATTTATAAAAAAGCAAAAGCAAAGGAAATAAAGAAGTAATTAAACGGTTATCTGTATGAGAGTCAATTACTAAATATATGAAGTGATATTAATTTTGATGGATTTTGGAAATTATCAAAATGTAAAATTTTTTGAATTTATTTCTAGCATCATATATACTGAACGATAAAAATCGTTTTTTATTCTACTATCTCTCTCTCTCTTCATATATATCTGTCAATCTATCTATATATCTATCTATCTACATATATATATATGTATATATATATATGCGTGTGTGTATATATAAACGATAACTATATATTTATATATACATCGATTTTTATGTTACCATCTCTCTCTCTCTTCATACTGTCTGTCTATCTATCTATCTATCATTCTATCTATCTATCTATCTATCTATCTATCTATCTATCTATCTATCTATCTATCTATATATATATATATATATATATATATAAACGATAAAACATTGTTTTTTATGGTACCATCTCTCTCTCTCTTCATATCTATCTGTCTATTTATCTATCTCACTACGTTAAGAAAACATTCCGGCCTTTAATAAAAAAATACGCTTTTTAAAATTGCATAAGACTGCAGCAAAAAAGAATTACTCGTTAATAAAATGTACCCCATATACGTATGAGGTGAGGTCCAAGCAATCTTTCATACTCTAGTCAACAATCCTTTAAGGAATTTTTTTTTTTTTTTTTTTATACCACCACATAAAATGTGCTCAAAGAACCATAACTGTACGGCCCGTAGTTTTCAAGAGAAGTGAGAGAAAAAAAGCAGAAACGTCATTTCCGGTGCGCGGAAAGAGTCTTTATTGTCATCATAAACTTTTTTTTATTTCATAAAATGATGCTCAAAATGTCCACCGTGCATATCGAGACCTGCACGTGTGCAGAGTGCAATGGACAACTGCTTACGTTCCATTTGGTACCCACATAAATACACCAGCACGAAGGGAAGGGACTGAATCACGTTTTGTAGTAATTAGGACTCGATAGATCAACTCTTTCAATCCTTTTCCTTGAAAGCAATATATAGGTGCCAGATTGTAGCGGCCATAACACCGAGTCCCCATATGTTATCCAGTATCCAATTTAATGTTTCTAATTATTTTCCTCGCACCGGATGTGACGTCGCATTTTGTTTGTCCTGTTTTTCTCGAAAACTATGGATCGTACAGGTACATTTCTTTGGACAGTTTTTATGTAATTCCAACGAGGAATCTGGCTGTGCAGAGTTTGGGCGCTATTTTTGGGACACCCTGTATATTGATGTGTCACATTTTTTGAAAGCTATGCCGTTTTTCCCAAAAAGAATTTTGTAATTTTTCATGAGTTTAACTGCTTTTAAAGTGTATATTAACTTTAACATAGTGCTGTTCTTGTCACAGCCAATTTCAATGCTGAAATGTGTTCATTTCGATTATACTTAACGAAACTGAAAATTGTTTTATTAGTAATTAATTTTTCATTGTACATAAATAAATATTTGTTATAATTTATATTTTTAGCTCGGCATGTGTAAAGAAGTTAATTAGTTTGGCTGTTTTAAATTACTTAATTGCGTTGTGAGATAATGCAGAAACCAGGTTCGATATACACTTAGTTGCTATATAATAAAAAGACGTTAAATACTTGAAACTATTTTATTAAACATATACTATTGAAACATTATTATAACGGGCGGTGGTGGCTCAGCGAAAATAAAATGATGTCCTATATGGACAGTGAAACTGAGGTGGAATGACTTAAAAATTACGCCAACAGAGAATTACACATTGGCGAGAACAATAACTTGGCTGAGATCAATAACGCCAATTCCAGAGCAACCCTACAAGTTAATCCAATAAAATTAAAATGACGTAATCGCGAGCAAATAATTTTGAAGACGTCGCAGGGGAACAAATAATAAAAACGCCAACACCAAGCCAAACGAGGGGAATGCAAAAGTACGTTGATTTTGCAAACGGACGCAACTATAATTTATTTTTAGCACACCGGTATGAAGAGACGAAAAACAAGTAAGAATAGTTCATACGGGGAAAAGCAAATATACAGATTTAAAAACCGAAATGGCAGAAAAATTAAAACAGAAGTGATTTAGAATTCTTGAATTTGAATAGATTACATTAAAGAAAGCCAAAGTAAATGATTATTAAATTAGATATGTGATCTCCATCACAGCATGTACAAATGCCGAAATGTTTTTTAATGCATACATGTTTCAAAATAAAGTCGAAAATTTTAAAACCCACAATTGCGTTTAGTTATTTCTTTCCTGAATTCAAAACCTGTTTTTTTTACGACTAATGCAGCATATTATTAAAAATTAGATGGGAATTGTTTTTCAAAAATGAAATAATGTTTGAATTAACATCAAAATGCAGTGATCTTTGCACTATGTGTGAACTCCAGCATAAATTTTGCACATTTTTCGTGTAAATTTTTATGAATGTTCTATGCTTAAAGAAACTGAATTATAAATACAGTATTAATGGACAGAATTACATTAAAAGTAGCAATCAAAGCTTAGAAGAAAATAAATAATCTACCAAGTAAATTTTGGATGCAATATTTATGTTACAATTATATGCATTAATGGGCTAACTTCCTTGCATAATTAACATTTAGGAAATGTAATAAACATAATAAAATAGAATAAAGCAATGTCAATTCGATTAAAGTAAGACGTAAACAAATGGAAATCCCGTTCTTGGGAATCATACTTTTTTATTTCATACCGTAACATAGTAAAATTCAAACTTTAATCCGCTTAAAAGAATCACACAGACGTAAAAATAAATGAAAGGCTCATAATCGCTATGAATTTAAATAAACTGTAAATACACTTCTGTGTACAGAAAGGTAACATTTTTGAAATGTAAACAGAAAGGTACCATTAACCCTGCTGTTCTGTTCACATTTACTATGCACATGTAACGTTCGGGTCAATATGACCCCAACATCGAATAGTAGCTACAAGTACTTAATTTTTACAAAATTATAAAATAATTGCTTCAAAAGAAGAAAAGCATGATATATATTTGAAAAAATAATACAATAAGCACAAAATCATGAGTATATAAATGAAATGTAATATTTATTAATTTTTAAATCTTACCTCGTTTCAGTGGCATTTTGGACAAAAATTACATGTATGTAGCTTACATATGTGTTTGCTACATCTTTTGCACGCTACATTTGTTTTGTTGTCATTGCTGGGAGGACAGAATCTGCATCGGGCACTTTAACTATGGACTTTGATGGTAACTCATTCTGCCTCTTTCTGGACGTTGATGGTATATCATTCTGCCTCTCACCTTTATTCTTTTCACTATATTGCATGACTCTTCATTTCTAGGGGGATTTTGTGTTGCCTGAATATATGGAGTAATTAATGATTTGCCTAATTCTTCTAGAAACAACCATCTTTTCTTCAATTTCTTTTCATTCCATTCTGTGTTTATTGATGTCCAGAGAATAAATGCATTGTACGCTGAACAGTCTAACATATTATGAAATATGATCATGGGCCAATGATTGGCTTTCCTTTTACAATTGTATGGTATTCAAAAGTTGATAAAGTGTATCCACAGCTCCTTTACTAGCATTGTAATCCAATATCATTTCTGGTTTTTTGTCTGGTCTATTACTTATTCTTTCATCGTGATGCATTGTGCTCATAAGAACAACATTCTGGTTCTTTTTTGCAATATAGTTAGCAACAGTAGTATCATTTGTAAAGTAAAAGCTTGAACTGTGCAACTTCTTATTTGTCATTTGATCAGGAAGCTCTGGTTTGTTTTTTCTCACAGTACCTAGCATAGTTATGCTACATTTCAAAAGAAGTTGTCCTAGGTCGTAAGAAGTGAAGAAGTTATCAAATGTGACATTGTGCCCTCTAAGTACATAAGTCAAATCACTTACAACTCGCATTTCCTGATTTTTTTCTGGTTTTGAACCCGGATCTTTTCCTGTATAAATCTGTGCCTTTAGAACATATGAAGTTTCACTGTCACATAAAGTCAATTTTTTAATTCCTTATTTCGAAGGTTTACTTGGTATGTATTGTTTGAATGGACATCGTCCTCGAAAAGAAACTAATTGTTTGTCTACTGTAACATTTTCAGATAGGTAATATAGTTTTGGCAGAGTTTCGATCCATTTTCCCCAAATGTCCCAAACTGCAGCAATTTTATCTGCACGTCTTCTTTCTTGACGAGTTGATTTATTGTCAAAACGAATAAATCGGGAAATGGTACAAAATTGTTCAAGTGATATGGTTGCACGAAATATACTTCGCCCAGAGTCCTGGTTCCACAACCTCATCGTAGCTTCTGCGTATGATTTGTACACCCCAGCTAATAAAAGCAATCCAATGCAAACTTCGAAAGTTGTGCTGTCAATAATTTTCCATTTTTCTTCATATGCTTTAGCTCCTTCAATTCGTCATTTTGATGACTTCATTTTGAATTGTAAAATCGAACACAGTATCAAAAACACTTTTCATATATGTTATTCTTGATGTTGAATACCTTGTTACACATGGAGTTGTTTTTATAACATTAGCTGAATTCAGGCTACCAGAATTTTGAGACGGATTCAGTGTTCAGCTTTTTTTATCTTTAGATTCAATATACTGCGTGTTAAGAACAAAATTCGTCACAATATTGTCATTGTCATCAGATGTTTCACTTTCCTCACTTGTATGATTTTCTTCTTCAGATACCTCTTCGTCTTCGCTATCCGATAATTTCATAAGTTCTGTTATTTCTACATCACTCAAATATCTACGCTTTCCATTCGCCATCATTTTTTTTTCACATTAGTACAAAATCAGCAGTCATTGATGTGAAATCGGTCACTGTTCTCATAGTCTCACAATAGAAGAAATGTACTATCAACCCGCTCTAGCGAACTATATTGGATACATTTTGTCACGTGATGCGCCTTATCCGCGCTCCTCCTCATAATTATAACCTTGAATGAACAACTAGAAACGTGTTTGACGACTTCATAGAATGTTATTTTCTTATTATTTAGCCTTTAAATAACGTATCTCCCCGTATCTCAACGTAGAAAATAGAAACGGGTCATATAGACCAGAACGATACATTGATACAATTTCAAAAAATTTATAGATAATATATAAATAAATGAAAACCCTTTTCAGATGATTAATATATTACCCTCACTAACGAAGTCAAAAAGTTCAAAATATTACGAGCATGAGTTTCTTTTGCTGGATGGTAAACATACGTTTGGTTAAGAAATATAAGAGTTTTGAAAATTATTTTACGTTTGAATTTTAAAGTGGGATTAAATTTTCAGTATCGGTATTCTCCCATACGAAAGTATAGATCTCTTTCAGTGTAAGTAGAAGCACTTCTCATAATTGGCATGATTCGGGAGAGAATGCAAAACTTGTCACAGGAAAAGAAAAATTCTTCCTTTCCACAAATGCTATTGAAGATTTGCAGCATTATCTATAGGACCGTTTACATGGGAAAATCTAAAATACCGGGTAAAAGCATAGTATAGGGAAAAACACGCAATGCATCATCGGAAAGCGAGGTCATCCCTGCATTCACCCTTCACTGGGCTAGGTATTTTTTCTACCCGCATTTTTTCCCTACGTAGGGGGAGCGTAGTAGAAAGCAGCGAAAGTTCCGGCATTGACCCGCGCATTTTCATCCATGTAAACGGGCCCCATGTGCAGTGGTTAAAACTATTTTTTTTCTTTTTTTCATTTTGTGTTGATTAGTTATTTTCAGCGGCTTCGCATTTTTTTTTTTCAATTTCTAATACACATCCTAATAATTGCAATTTATGCAGTATGTTTCTCGCAGTCTATAACTAACTCCATACTTGATTTATTTCGGCTGTATAGATCAGAATTTTATGTCTCTCATTTGTAAAAAGTGCATTATGGGATTAGTAGGCACACTGGCTATGCGAGGTAGGTTGGTTTGGTGCGTCCACTAACAGCGTTACACTGTTTCAGAATTTTTTTTTTTTTGCTATTTTGTTATTGACCAATAAATTGTAGAGTAGGTACTCCGCTATCAAATTCAAAATATAAGGAAAAAAACATATCACCTTTTAAAATGGTTCAGACCCTGATACTATTTGCTGGTCTATTTGTGTCTGTAATTGGAAGCAGTAAAGTATTTAATCGAAGGACTGTTAAAATCTGCATTTCTGCTCCCATGTAAACCAATAAACATCAAACACAGCACACACAGAGAAATGTGGTTTGCAAACTTCGGGCATATTAAAACTGCGCAACAAACTTGTGATAAATTTTGTTTTCAAAAAAAAAAAAAAAAAAAAAAAAAAAAAACTGCAGTTTGGCTTAGAGCTAAGAAATACAATGAAATACGCATCCAGTACAAAATAAGTGTAATTGAAATTATGAGTAATGGATAAGCGTTTGAAAAGTGGTCATTTAGTGCCGATAAACAGTAAAAAGCTAATCAAGGATTGTGTGTGACAAATGATCCATTGTCAAGGTGATACTGCCTAAATTACATGAAATTCAGGAAAGGGTCACGCAAAAGTAATTAATTTTCGTTTTAGGCTGTGGGGACCGTACATGTTTCAAGGAATTGTCATTATTAGAATAAATGGCACGTGACATGCGTCCTAATTACACTGCTATGAAATGATACTGAATTTTGGAGGAAGGTAGAGACGTAACTACCACATATGGCGTACCTTTGAAGTTATAATAAAAGAATAAATCACACCATCGACAAAACTTAGAGAAAAAAATTAGGTTGTTAATGAAAATTGTAAAATCTGATTATGAAATGTAGTGTAAATGCTTAAATAAGAAATATAGTGTGAATGATTGCATATAATTATTCTCAAAATTAATTAATTTTAAATGTTAATTATTACATGTATTACATAGATTTAAAAATATTTCTCATCCGTCATATCTTGAAATTTGATTGCTGTATTTGGAGCTTTCTTTATAGCTTCGTCTCTACATGTCACTTAAAATCCAAATTTTTCATGATCAATAATTCACTTTCTATCGCACGATCGCGCTAAAAACTCAATACACTTATAACTCCACTATCAGTTCGTATCATTCTAACTATTAGAATTATACGAACTGATATGTAAGGAATAACGATTTTCGGAACACACAGATTAATAATTAAGAAAGATAGAGTATTGGAAAATTAAAATTAACAGTACTCAGTGATAGTGGAGTTATAAGTATATTCAATTTTTTGCTCGATGGTGCGATAGAAAGTGAATTATTGATCATGAAAAATTTGGATTTTAGGCGATATGTAGAGACGAAGCTGAACAGAAAGCTCGAAATACAGTAATCAAATTTCAAGATTTGACGGATGAGAAATATTTTTAAATCTGTGTAATACATGTAATAATTAACTTTAAAAATTAATTAATTTTGAGAATAATTATATGCAATCATTTACACTATATTTCTTATTTAACCCTTTCGCTCCCAAGCTTTGATTTGGAATGCTTGCTCAAAATTCCGGAAACGCCCGAGAAATGTTTTTGAATGCTTTCCCCCACGAAACACGTTTATTTTGTACCTGTGTAGATATATCTCTGTCAAAACAGGAGTGCAAAGAATCCGTGGGCGTGCCTCCCCGAAGCATTTCAAAAGCACCCGTTCGTAAATGCAGCTTTTCACCCAAATGGGGAAGGGGGTTACAATAGCAAACACGAGAAAGGGGTTTTTCACACTTGACACTCTTAAATGGATGTTGCAAAGCACGGTGGGGGGGACGAAGCTTCGTCTTGGAGTAAGGTCGGTACTGGGAGCGTGCATCTAAAGCCGGTACGGGCGGATTGAGAGTGAAAGGGTTAAGCATTTACACTACATTTCATTATCAGATTTTACAATTTTTCATTAACAACCTATTTTTTTTTCTCTACGTTTTGTCGATGGTGTGATTTATTCTTTTAGATTTATTCTAGCTAGCGATCTGACATTACTTAATTTTTTTTTCTTACAAGCGCTAGAACCCCTTAGAAAGTCCTCTTACCAAGGCAGCCCCCACCATTGGCAGATCGCCCTAGTGCAGCGTTGCCATAGTTACACAATCACAATCTGACATTTTTTTATCTTCGCATCATCATTGCATGTTCTTAAAAAATCATTAAATATTCCTTTTTTATGTAAAATAATATGTAATTTTTAAAGCTTGAGCCGCTCATACTACTTTTGATTATTTAAAGATGTATGTATTTAAGCACTTAAAGCTTTTAAAAATATAATATTATTTTACATTTAAAAAACAATTAATTTTTTTAAGTTAGTTTGGATGACCGACATTGATCTCTTACGGTTGATAATGTAGGATGGATATTTCTGTAGCAAATGTTTTTGAGCTGGAAAATTTTGTCAAAACATATTTTATAATTCTCTGTTTTAGTCCTCCATATATTTTAATAAAAAGCTTAATTTTAATATTTTCTATTCTCATAAATCTGTAAGACAGCAAATATTATTTCTAAAGCAGTGAAATATAACGCAATGAAGCATAAAAGTGAGTTTAAATAAATCCCGATTTTAATTTTGATGTCTTTTTTCATTAATCCATCTATTTTTAACAATATTTTGTAATTAGAAATGAATAAATATCTTTATTCTTCCCATTAAAAAGAAAATAAATATTTTGAATATTTATCTGTAATAATGCCACATAACAGTATTTCTGTTAACAAATAATCCTCGTGCCATTAGTATTGAGTTTTAACTGCTTTTAAATTAGTGCCATTGTTGCAGCAATCAGTAAACAAAACGTCTTTGGTGTTGCAGTAATTACCAGACATATTGCCTGACAGCATGTTTATCCGGTCTTAAACGTCAAAAAGTTTTGTTTTAATCACGGATATTGTAGAATATTGTACATAACGGCCGTCAAATTTTGTCGATAAATACTGAGAGACCAAAACAACGTGTTTGGGTGAGTGATGACAAACAACAGTGAAATGTGAGATATTTGTTCAAAACAGTGAAAACAGTAAAAGATTAATTAGCTGTTTTCTGTCCTTATATTCATCATGTTTAGAGATATTACACGAATATTAACATAACCGTACATTGTTTTATTTGTGTTTATGACAACTGAAGTTTCGTTGTAGGCTAGTGCCCTGCATTTAACTAATGAAACTCATCTTACAGAAAGTTTTAGCAAGGTGATATTAAAAAAATAAGAACAATGCCATAACATTATAAAAATATTATTAATTTTATTCGAGTTTACTTATAATGGAATAGAAAAAATCATGATCATGCACTTTTTTTACAACTACCCCATGCAGCACAAGTTTCCGGAACGTTTCTTTAAACGTTCATCAATGTTCTATGAATTTTTCATTTCATCTTAAATGCATATCTATTTAGGCTTTTAGGCAAATATATGTACAAACATTATGTACAACAATTTCGTTCTATTTCATTCACAAACAGCGTAGAGTAATTACGAAAGCCAGTATATTTTTAACTCTATTAATAACGTTTGTACTCAAATTACTGTATACCCTATGACCATCTTTGTACAAAGATAAAGTACAGTTGCCAAATAACGTCCCTTTTTTGTAAAATGCAAATTTTTAAAATAATATACCAAGAGAAGTAATAAATAAAACATCAGAGTTAAGTTTAAAGATTTCTTTATTACTCTGAACAGTCAAAAACTTCATAACTCTTTTACTTTTTCTACAAAAATAGCTGTAAACAAATACAAGAAATTCTGAGAATATTTTTTAGAGGCCTAATTACGTCCCATGGACGATATTGAGATCACAATAATCAGTACGTAAACTTAAATTTTATCTTTAAAGGTAATTATCAATAATCATAATTATTATATCTAATCAGACTTTTGTTAATCATTGGTATAGTTTAAGTAATTTTAATTCTCAAAAGAGATTGCACAAATAAAATTTACTCCTGGATTTTTAACACAATACTCATGCATCCATAGGAAACATTTTGTGCATCTTATCCATTTCTCTCGCTTTGTATCATGAGAAAACATTTTCTGATATACTGGGCATTCAGCGTTATCGTTGTCACTATCTTCTTCGTCAGTAGGAACTGAAATTGGATCTTCATCAGACGTATCCTCGCCAGACGTTTGATTCTTACGTAGCTTTTTGGTTTTGTTTTTGTTGCTTCCTGTCGTATTATTCTTTAAATTTCTAGCCATCCCCCCCTCCCCGTTTTTCTTTTCTTTTTTTTTTTTTCTTTTTTTTTCTTTTCCACGTCTGGCGTCTATTATTTCTTGTTTATGCGATGAAGCGGTTCTTGTTTATGCGATAACTACCATGGCCTTGCCTCGCCTAGGTGACGTTGAAGATGGTTCAACAACTGGAACAGGTTGTATGTCAGCTGGAATTATAAACGGGGAGGAAGGGTTGCTTAACCTAGGTAATGCCGTTGGTTTCCTTGGTTCAGATGAAGTGACCTATATACCGTCCCGGGGGCGATATTAGGCTCATACCAGCAAACACAGTCCTATCGGATAAGTTTTGGGCCAACACTGGCATGCCGGCGCATAATGTGCCGTTGCAATATCGCTCACGCGGTACCGAAAACGACAAAATTGCGTCCGCCTGGGCGTCTGTCGGGCCGAAAGGATGGGGTGGTTCTGGTTCGGTGTCGGCAAAAACGATAACGGCGTCGGCCCAGCCTTGTGCCACTTTTGAACCAAAACCATTACGTTTTTGGTGTGGTATCGGCAACGACAAAATATCGAAAACCGGCCAGCACCTTATTTATTTCCAAAATACCCTAATTAGATCCGTAGTTAGTTCTCTAGGGTATTAATCAACAAATTAAAGTAATAATAATTACTATTATATAAATGACTTTACACCACTCGGACTAAATTTATTAAAAATACCTAATTAGCAAAATTGTTTGTTTTTAAGAAAATATTTGATGAATTTAAGAAGGAAAGCTCTTTTTAAAATTAACCGTATTATTTTTTTATGCATCAACCAATGTTTTACTTTTTTTAAACGTGTTATTATATGTTTGTCAGACCATATACATTTTTTTAAACAAAATATTAGGCTCAACTAGACAATGTTCCTTTTTTTCCAAAAATTTTTTAGAAGCCAAGAAAATTTATAATTTTCCAGAACCAATAAAAATTCACGCAATGCTAAAAAAAGCGAGAAAAAAAATAAAGTTATACAACATGCTTTTTTAAAAAATGTTTTAATTTATTTTTTTTTTGTTAAGTTATGTCATAATACAAAATAAAGTTGCCTTTTGATTTTATAGATTATTTTAAAGAAGCATGTAAACAGCATACGTTAAAAGAAATTAAAATATTGGCTGACTCTACAAATAAACGGTTGATTTCATAAAAACCTTTTCTCTTCAAAATAATTAAACATTTTCAGATACAAACAAATTATTTTGTTTATACTTAATAACTAAGTATTTTTTGGATTTTAACTAAGTATTTTTGGCAAAATTAGCCCCAGTGATGTAAGGTAATTTATATAATAATAATGATTATTTTTAATAGGTTGATTAGTGCTAAACTATATATGAAACTAATAAGTATTAATAAACCATGTTTATTATTAGAAGATACTCACTTTAAGTAAATATTTTATATTACTGAACTTTTACAGTTTATGATTATCCTTTAGTAGAAGAAAGGAACTTTCTATAACAGAATATACTTATTTTTTTCTGTTGTTTTGAGTAATATGAAATTAAGTACTTAACTAAATAGACACATTTTTCAATGCAGTACGTAAATTATTTATTAAAAATACCGTTCTGCTTGTTTATTAATAGTTTCCAAGTTTGCTTATTTGAATCATAAATTTCCCTGAGATAACATAAAATAACTCGTAGTCCCTGAGATAACAAAAAAATCTAGCTAAGAAAAAATACAAATTTTAGTATATACTTAAAAATCAACTTACCCCTTTTTAACTGTCGTGAGAACTTAGCAAAATGAAAACCAAAAAGCACTAACCACATTTAGACAACTTTAAAATTTTTGTCTAGTTGAGGTTAATACCAGTTAGTCTTTAGAAAAAATCACAGTTTATCCAGAGAAAACTACAGCAAAGTCCGATCTAACTGACGTAAGAACTTAGCCAATTTAAAACTAAAAAGCACTGACCACATTCAGACAATTTTAAAATTTTTGTCTAGCTGCAGTCAGTGCCATTTAGTCTAGGAAAAAAATCTCAATTTATCCAGAGAAAAATGCAGCAAACTTCCATCTTCATTGCTCTGAGAAAACTCAAAATCCACGTTACTGAAAAGTTAGCGTTGCGAAATGACTTCTGTTACAACCTTGGGGCTTCGAATGGAATGGACGGGACACACGTACAGGACACGGACACAAAAGGCAAACGAAAAAAAAAAAAAAATCTTCCGCTCTTCGATTGACCCTGAAAACTCACCCCCAAGTAATAGGGAAAGGTCCATTTCATCCTCCTGCGTATACTACGGTTCTTAGAAGGGTAGGAATGCACTCGCCCTCCCCCCCCACTGTGCCTGCCATACTGTACCTGTACACTGTGCCTGGAAAAGTCGGAGAGACTTAGCTTTAAGTCCGGAGAGACTTTAGCTTTTAAGTCCGGAGAGACTTTAGCTTTTAAATTATTCCCTTTAAATTAGATCGCGTGGAAAAAAAAACAAAAAACAAATTAAGTGTTATTCTACTGTAAAATAGTTTATACTTCAATATCTGCAATGAATTAATCAATTAATTTTTAGAAAGATAAAATACTATGATCGGCAAAAAATGGTTACTTTTATTCATTTTTAAGGAGATAAGAGCATTAAATTTTATTTAATTTGTAACAGCATTTTGCAATGTTGTAGCAAAACATGATTTTGGCGTAATTTTTACTATTATTTTATTTGAACAGAAACATGACAAACAAATTGTTCAAATAAATGCTATTAAATTAATTATTCATAGTTATAATTTTAAAATGAAACTATTATTTTTCAATTAAATATCGTTGTGATTAAAACTTTTATTTATTTATTTGATTTTATTATTATTTTTTTTAAATACAGCAGCTAATGTATTATAAAAAAAGTTCCTTAACTGTAAATTGTGCTGATATTTTTTATTTTTATGGAAATACTAATGAAAAGGTATTTTTTCTAATATTTTAATCCAATTTAATTTCAGAAAGTTTTGTTGTTTTGTGTTTTTTGTAAGGCAAAAACACAAGAGTTAATGCTTAGGGCATCGGTGCCCTGAGCGGAAGAAGGCTTCTAACGTTTGTTCCAATATATAAAATAATTAATAAGCAATAAAATTGGGGTTGAATAGTAATTATAATAATTATTTATTCCCTAATTTTACAAAAATCAACCATATTTCCTTCATTTTATAAATATTAGATAATGTTTTGAATTTATATAAAATTTATAAAATATCCCCAACTTTCGTTCCAGAATTGAGGATACAACGGTGATTTGTCCTCAATTCTATGTTCAAAAATATGGTTAATTTATATAACCCATATTCACATTACATCTGGAGAAAATCACCCAACATCCAAACTATAAATGCGCGGTAGACCAGAACCCTGGACCTTTACTCTTCAACCAGCGGCGGATCCCGAAAAAAAATTCTGGAGGGGGCACAAGACAATTTTTGTCACATTTTCTTATAGAATGACTTGAATTTACAAAACAAGTCAATGTTCTATAGTGTAAACTTCATTCGTCTGGGGGGGGGCTCTGGATCCGCCAATGACTTCAACCATGTTCGGTGTCTTATCCACTCGGCCATGGTGGGCCCTTAATTTCGCTTGTTGATTAACTATTAATAAATTAATTTTAAATTGGAAGTACTAACAACTATCACAATGAAATGTCATTATTTCGAGGGATACTGCAGAACTGCCCATTGGGGTGCGGGGCGCTTAGAAACCCCTTCAATACTAAGTCATAAAAAACTGGTTAACTTATCTAACGCATATTCACAATACATCTGGAGAAAAATCACCAACATCTAAACTGTAGATTGACAGATGCGCGGTAGACCAGAACCCTGGACAGGACCTCAGGTAAATTAACCAGATAGAATGATTCCCCCCCTCCTTTTTTTCGCCTGTGAAGGAGGCACTTGAATCCTACGGGCTCAAAACATTGTAAATAGTAAATATTGAAATCATAAATTAAAAAGAATTACTATAACAATATTTATGTGCTGCTTGTGCTGGCTTTATACCGTTCAGTTTAGAAATTACACTTCTGGACCGATATCGGTTTTGACGCTTGGTGCAGTACATCGCCGAAATTACATGTTAACCCTAAAAGGCTAGCCGCTATCGGACCGTTGCATGCCCGAAATCAACTTTTATTTGCCTACGCAAAATTGTTTTGCCAGCGCAGAACTGACACCGTCCCAATTACCATCATGCCAATGCCGACATCGAAACGGTACTGCCGATGACGGCCCGTCCCTAATCCGATACGGCTGTGTTTTCTGGGGTGAGGGGGGCGATATTAAGAATTTGTAAAGTGTGTGGATATCATCCATTAAACTAAAAGCACATGTCATAACCTAAATAAAATTTCAATCAATTTAAATTTAAGAAATAACAGCAAATTTTGTCAAACATTACATTACAATAACTCAAATACATCCATATTTAAACAGTACTCATATTATTTTTATTAAAAACTCATATTGGACAGATTCTTCTTTTTTCAGATAGCTCCCGCAAGGAGCTACGCTTCACCGTCAAACTTTTACAATGACCGACTGACATAACTAACTTTAGATTTGGCGTATTAAAACTAGATGGCGTTATTTAGAAAAGGATATACCGATGGGGTCGAAATTAAGCTCGGGGACGGAATTTGGCGACTGTACCTTATATATATAGATCAAACCTTTTTTGAGGAAAGGCTGAAATTCCGTGTATCACATCAATAGTAAATACGAAATATTTTACTAACTGGATTTTGTTTATTTTGACCGGGGTTCGGACACAATTTAAAACTCTTAAAAATTAACGAGAGGACCTATTTCTTATAGTCTTTTTTCATAGTTTATTTTGACCATTTTTCCTATTTATATTGCTCTCTAATGGATAAAGAATTAAATCGTTTTAATATCTTTTGGGACAATATGAATTCATGATTATATATAGTATAATAAATGTTAACATCTTACGATCTCCATTACCTAAATGAGTACTTTTAAATACTTCCCAGTATTCAGTATGGAAATATAGAAGTGTATGCTTCAGATATTAATGCTATTAATGCATACCTTACATAAACTAATGCGTCAATTAAATACATTTCCTTAAAAATTATCATGCTTAGTATGCTGTATTTTTGATACACCTATATCGTTTGAAATTTTAGATGACTGTAAAATAATGAAGGTTAAAAAATTAGTTTAGGTGTATATTCTTGGTTTTTGAAGGCTAGTGGCTATGAAATATATGCATGTAAATTTATTTACAAACATAATTTCAATTTATATAAAAAAGAGTACATTAAATTCGATTTAAAATATTACAGATAAGAAATTACTCTGATAATTTTAGAATAATTGTGTGCGGCTATATAATTAAAGAGAATATACATACAACTTTTTTGATATGCTTAAATATAATAATTCAATATCGTACCTATAAAAGGAAACTAAATTTAGAGATAAAATTATAACTTGTAGAAATACATTATTTAAATAATCTTAAAATTAATTAGATTATTACTTTATTTGAAAAATAATGTAGTTTGTCATTCATTGAAAAAAATTACATAAATGCCACATACGATTCATATACATTTTATTGTTCAAGAAAATCGGAAGAAAAAATATACTTTCTTATAAATTTAAATGATTTTAATGATTTTAATGCATTTAAGTTAAGTAAGAGCGAATGTAAAAATTTTCTGATGCTACTGAAATATTTTGAAATAAAGTCAGGTATCGATATGCAATAAGGAGCAAATATTAGTTGTTGACATGTGGAATAATAATGCAATAATTTTTTTAAACAGATTATATTTATGGAGATACAAACATTCTAATTTCAAATGCTTAATAATTAGCAACTGGAAAATTTAAATTTATAATCTGTAATACGAAATGAGTCTACTGCATTTAATTTTTTTGTAAAATAGATTAACTAATAATAAATGGTAATCTTTAAGTGTAAAAATTTTGGTCTTGCGTTTTCGTATAGTAAAGGAAGGATTTTTTAATATAATGAAAACGACAGTATTATTTTCTAATATTTTATTGTTGCTATTTTTAATATTTAATGCAAATTCCTTAAACTTCTTGTTTTATAACTTATTAAAAGTATTGCATTTTGAGGTTCTAATTATGAAACTTCCTTGTACATTCAAAACCAATCCTCATATTTAAATACATTAATTTCATTTGGAAATATTATTTTAAAAAATACAACTTCATTACACACAACGTAAAAGAAAAAATAAGGAATGGGACTTTATGAGGTAAGTTAAACGATATTTAAAAAATAAATAAATAAATAAGAAGTTTGAAATATGTAAATTTTTTCTCGGCTTGTTTTTGCAATTATATTATCAAGGCTGAAAAATAAATCTTTAAATATTCAGGGTACGCGAGTAAATAATATCCTTAGGGATATTTGCAATGCATATGAATAAAATGTTGATTTTAAAGCTACTAAACAAAAAACATAGTTTCAAAAAGAAAAAATGTGCAGTTTTTTTTTTCATCTTAAAATAAAGTTGAAAGGTATTTCTGAAATTATTAATATTAGCGAAAAGATCCTTAAACAGACTTTTTTTTACTCTGTACGACGACGGTTACTCATTTCAATTTTTTTTCTATTTAAATCAGCAGATAACTACATACAGACAAATATAATTAAATTGATACAATTATTTAAGGAACCGGTTTTTGCGATTACATAACTAGTAAACCACAAGAACAAAATAGGGGAAGGTGGCCCAAAATGATTCCCTTAAATGGAAAACTTGCATAAAATATTTTTGTCACAATATTTTTCACTATACTTTGCATCATAAACATATAGTACAATAGAAATACGGTTTAACCGCAACATCCAAGAAAAAAATTCCAACCAACGACAAACTGTTGAGTTCACTCTTCTTAGTAAGTGGTAAAACGCTATTTTGAGCGTCAGATTTCGGCAGGAGGTGGGGTGTTAAAGCTGATGCTGACTTTCACCGTTTATATGTATTTCAATGGCCAGCAGGACACTTATATGAAAAGAAACCTTCCGTGGCTCTTTTCAATGTGTAGGGTGGGTATCTGCTTTTCTTACATTAGCTTTTGTTGGTTGATTCCGACTGGTCGTTAAAAATTTCTAAATTTCGAAAGACCTTCTAACCCTTGTAGTCACGATCTTTGTAATCGCCCGAGGCCGTGATGGTCCAGTGGTTAAGGCGTTGGACTCGTAATCGCAAGGTTGTGGGTTCGAATCCGAGGTAATACTAAATATAACCATGTGCGTGCGGTGTATGCGCACGATAAAACGGGTTTAGGTCGGAGAGAGTGAGAGTGTGTTTGGAAAAGTGGTAAAGTTGTAGGTTTTCATTATAAAGTAAAATTATGTGGGTAGGAAGAAAAGGAGATTAGCTACAAACTTTACAGAATATGATTTAATACAAAAATTATTGGAATTTGTTTTCCTTCACAATACGTGCTTTTCAATAAATTACACTCTCTCCAGCGAGAAGTGCTGTATACTACAACGTGCATAATACCAAACAATTATTATCTTAAATTATTCATGTTGAAGTCTGTAATCTGTTGAAGATTACCTTCAACAGCGTTGTCGCTATTTATCAATGTATCTCTGTTGACGCATTCATGTTAAGAGCAATTCCTGCACATGTGTGAGCATTTTAAGCTACTCTTCTGATGCTCACAGTTTTTCACACTCCTCATTACAAGAGAAAGCAATGATGCAGCATAATTTCTCAGGAGAAGCGGTCTCTGTAGTTGTAAGTATGGGCGCAGATAACCACCAGTACTTTATCAACTCCGTGTCAATGGATCTTTATTGACATTGAACCATTGTATTAAGAGAGTTGCTGTGCTGCTGTTGAAGTGGTGGAAAATTCAGAAAAGACTGAAATTTTCATGTAGGGGAAGTTGGGGTACAATGAAACATTTTTTTTCCCTGCTTACAAATTTGCATTTAGAAAAATGAAATTAATTTACATTTTTAAACCTACTCTTTTAACCACCTAAATGAACTTTTTTGAGTTCATAAATACCTTTTTCATATTTAAAAATAATCAAAATGTAAATTTCTGAAAGTGTTCCAAAATACCCCATCTACTGGGGTATAATAAAACCTTGGATGCAAGAATACCTAAGTGAAGCATCTAATGCTCTTAATCGTGTACTTTTTATGCCAAAAACGCACCTTATTTTGCCACTATCATGGCTGCCATCAATTTAAACTAAAACATTCATTGCATTATCATAGGAAACTAAATAAATTCCAACGAAAGTATTTAGATACAAGTATTTTTTAAAATAGAAATTAGCCTAAAATAATTGAAAATATTGTTGTTATTTAGGTTACTGCCATTGTGCGCCTGTGCATGCCACTATCATGGCTACCGTTTGAAGGTAACACGTTTTCTCCCGTTATGCTCAATCTAGAGATTCCTATATCTATGTAAGAAGCACATAATAACACTTCACAAACACTCAAATAATATGAGCAAAATTCGAATTTTATTATGAAAATTTTGATTAAAGTTATAATAAACATTAGTGAGACATAAATATGAAATTTAACGGAAAAAAATTAAACTGTTATAGAGTAAGATGAAAACATAATACTTTTGTTTGAGGTTAGCGTATAGTCTTTTTTTTCATATTAAATTTACTTAAATCGACTTCAAAAAATTTTATTTCTGTTTTCCTCTCTGTACCACCTGTATTTTTTTAACAAAGAACTTTAACCCTAGAATTAAACAGAAAGCCTAACAGGCAGCGCTTATGAGGGCTCATCACAAAAATACAATACTACACAATACCAAATAACATAACAAATTATAAAATACCTTACAAAGTACCATTTGCAAAAATATCAACATTATTCTGCTACAAATAAAGAGAATATAAAATTATATAATTATTCATTACATATTAAAATTACACATGTGCAAAACTAAAAATAACCTTGAATATTCAGAATAATACATGACGTCATAAATGTGAGATCTCTTTATACAGACAACTCTGCACGTGCTAAAACATTTTTATAAACTTTCCATTTACTTTCAAAGTCATTTGCATTATTAACGTCCATGCAAAATAAGAAATAAAAGTCTCACAATATTATTAACAATCTCAAATATACTCAGTGCACTTAATCAGGTTTAAAATTTTAAAATAAAGTTCAAAGATGACACTGCCCCACGTGAAAACCACCGTCCGGTAAGCGTAAACAATATAAAAATTTGAAACAAACTGATTAAATAATTATTGCCAAGACAGAAGTGCCAGAATTTGGCGAATGCCAATACAAAAGTCTACAACCCCGTGAGAAAGCAAAGACGGACGACCGCGTGGCACCAAGAATTTACACAGCATATGCTAATACACAGAATATTCTATATCTCTGGTTGTCAAAACACGATTGTCTCCAAATCACATCAGTAAAAGGAACATATTGTGTAACAGGTGTGTAAGTTTACACTTTCTATTACAAATCCTATTGATTTTAAATAGCATGTTTCATTGTACTTTGTGATTCATTGAACCCCAATTTCCCCCACAGGCTGTTTTGCAATAGTCCGCAAGTAACATTGACTTGCGGGCAACAGTCTGTTTGTCAGTAGAATACAGCTCGGGTTACCGAATGTTGTGTAGCTCAGAACAACATACGTCCTTTCCGGAGTTTCGAGCAACAATTTGGAACCACATCAGGAGGTGGGGGACTTCTGAATATTGGTATCCCTTGGAAAATGGGATCGACCGCCGGGAGAACTTTCGAACGGGTTTAGCGTGCACCTACCCAGCACCTACATGATGGTCTTCAGTGGTATGTCGAAATCGAACCCACAAACTTCCGGTAACGATTCCATTGACTTAGCCACTGGTTCATTACGGCATCAGGCGACTGCAAGGGTGGTGACTACAGGGGAATACAGGTACATTCTTCTGTCTAAATTTACGACTTTTGGGTGACTAGTCGGCATTCACCGATCAAGGATAATGTGAGAAAAGCACTAACTCCTCCCCCCCCCCCTTACAATGAAAAGGACAACGGAAGATTTCTTTCTGTATCAGTCATGTTCCGTATCCTATTACTAGTTGATTTTGTGAAACATAACAAAATTAGCAAGAATAATTTCCTTCTAAGAACATACTCTATTCAATAACCCAAGTTATATTTATGTACATGAAAGGCTTTATTTCAGAGTACTAAAGGAAAATTAATGCTTACTTTATCAAGAGTTATGATAAAATCTTAATTACGCTCTAATAATAATCAAATAAACTAATCATTTTTAAATATCAAGAAGTTATCGTTTTATTTCAATATAGACAAATTACATTTTTAAAATTCTAATTACACGTATCGTATTTAAGTTCAGTAATGCAGTGGGTTTTCTCGTTATGTAAGCCACGAATTTTTAGTTAACAAATTGAATATGTTGACGATGATCTTTTTATGCTTTCTTTTTTTTAATTTTTAGTATCGAAATTTTAAACACTACTTTGCGAAATTTAATATTCATATTGCTAAATAAATTATTTTTAACTTCCTCGTTTGATTTAAAAGAAACGGCCTTTTATATAATTTTTTAAGTCAATAAAACGAAGCATTTTACAAAACGAGCATAATATTGCCTGTTCTAATATTACTTGCTCATCCGTGATTGCCTTTTTTCTGTATTTTTCAATATAAAATAGTTTTAGTGATTATTTTTAATTAATTATCAAATCTTTTGTAAAAATAACTATCAAATGATAATATATATATATATAAGTGCAGGCAAGCAGAAGAACAAAAAAATTGTTTCAAAAGATTTTTTGGGTTCTCACAGGCATAATGCTGACCTAATCACCAGGAATAGAAAATCAAACACGGACTAAAGAAAGCGTTTTGTTTAACCAAATATATATATTTGTGTATGAGTACAGTTCATTTTATCATTTCTTATCGAAAAGCTTAATATTTAATTGATATTAACATTGGCTTTTTTTTCTGTTTATTTTTCTAGAAATATACACCTACCCTAGTTAGAGAAAATAAATTAAGCAATTTAAATTCTAAAAATTTCAGTCAATTAAATTAAAATAAGTGTTATTTCAATGAACAAATTGTAAAATATTTTAAATTCTTACGTTTTTTTATTTAGCTTCATGGATCTAACATAATTTCCTATATGCTGAGATAAATTTAAAGTGTAATGTCTAAATTTCACACACGATCTAAAATAATGCATATTGTAGCCAGCATAAATATGAAATTTAATGAGACAAATTTAACAGATTTTTCTAATATACATTAGTAGTGAATTATGCTGGAATCATGCTAAGAAATGAATAGACTGCAGTTCATTTTACTCGCAGAAAGGACGAAAAATTAATAATTGCATTGAATGATTCACAATACAAAATGAATTGTACTGCCGTTATGAGATGTATTTAAATTATTATTAATGAAAGAGAATACTTATTTGAATCTCTGCTTAAACAGGCAATTAACTTGTGATTTATTACTATGTTCGTCAAAAACAACGAGTATTATCAGGTGTATTCCATCCCCAAGAACATTTCTTTATGGTATGAATAAAGCTTTTAAACAGCCTTTAAATATGAGCTCTTATAGTCCTATTCTCCTAATTACGACTCGAATAAGCGCGTTTGTACTGAATTGCCTTCTCTCGGCAAAGTCTTTAGAAGAGTTCTAAAAAGTCATTCATCAACCGAATGAAGTGCACGTGAAACCACTCTTCACAGGTAAACAAACTATTTACTTGCTGAAGAGAAATTCAAGTTCGACTGTTGAATTAAATTTGCAAATCCATAAATTAAGTTTTAGGACAAATTGACTTTACTTACTTCTTTTGTGCTCTCTTACCTTCAGAAAGTTTCGGTAAATTTGTTTAAACATACAGTTGACGTATAAACTTTGGAAAAATTACGTTTGATAAATGCTGCAAATAATCTAGTTAAAGCTAGAAATACATAAATTCTAAGAATATTAGCGAAAATTCGTTACAATATACATATTCCAATAATGTCCATTTATGTGCATATGCACCATTTATTGATTCTTAAAACACACGTTCTAAACAAACTTAGTTACAGAAGAGCTATATGTTACAGAAAACCGAGATTGTTTCATATAGTTTCTATATACAGGGTTGTCCAATGTAAACTTCCCCAACTCAGAGGCCTGTGCAGGATGTTGTATGGGTCATCATGTGATGAAATTTTTAAAACAGACGCTTCAGATCACGCGCTCGTGATTTATTGAAACAAAATACTAATACAAGAAGTTGCCGATAGGTGGCGCTGCAGATCAACAAGACGTTCTACAGATGTTCTATGTGTGTGCCGTGGTCGAATAGCGCATATCAGCAGCACGAGAAACAGTTGGCACACTGACAACACCATGTGGCGATTGGCTAATGGCATCCACGACCGTCAAAGCAACGTCTTGTACGTGTACAGAATCCACAACATGTCGTCCTCTACCTGGTGAAATTCCTAGCTGTCAGGTTCTTTCGAACTTTTTCATCATGTTTCGTAAAGCGTGTGGTGTCATTGGTCCTCGGCGTAAGTTCTTCAGCCGATGGTATGCTCTGATCGCAGCACAAGAGTTCTGGTAGAAAAGTTTCACTAACAGAGCTGCGTCTTTCAAAGTCGTCATTGTACATCAGCGAGCTGGAAACAACTGCCTGTGCAGCGCCTGTCTTCCACTTTTGTAGGGCTCGCCTTTTGGATACGTGGCACAGAAGCTTTTTTTCTGCAAATCACGTTGGTGCAATATGCAAATTACTAGTGTTACAACGCCACCTATCGGCAAATTCTTGTGCTAATATTTTTTTAATAAATCACGAGCATGTGATCTGAAGTGTCTGTTTTCAAAATTTCATCACATTATGACCCATACAACATCCTGCACAGGCCTCAGAGTTGGGGAAGTTTAATTTGGACAACCCTGTGTAAAGCACAGCGTTTAAATGTTTGTTTCTTCCCTAAACGTAAGAAATACAAAATCGAATTAAACGGCGCAAAATGAACTCTGTTGTTCGCAGAAGTTTTAAAATTATTGAAATCTGAAATCTGAAATCTGATCAATAGAAAGATAGCCATTAGAAAGGAATTACAGCTTCGTTCTTTGTGAATTGTACAATTTTATGTATGGTATAACTTGTATGCATGAAGGGCTTATATGTAAAACTCAAATTATCCATATAGAAAGTTAGCTTTAAGTTTTTAGAATTTAAATGTCAAAAATTGCGAATCATTTATTTATCAATATTATCCATGATAATTAAAATACTTATAAAATGTTTTAAAAAACCTTATACGATGCCTACTAAAATCAAATCTGGAAAATAGCGTTATTTACACAAAATGCAATTTGTTTACAAACCTTCGAATTATAAATAAGATAAAGCTTGCTGGCGTAAACAATTGCAAATAAGGTAGATTCTTTTTTTTTTTAATTCAGAATTTACTATAACAAAATGTCACTTCTACGGAAATGTCCTTGCCATTTCCAACACCATAATACAGGACTAATATTTTAAGCACTGATAAAGATTAACTTCATTTCTGCTGCAATGAATACGCATTCAAACACGTTTTCATTTAGTAGTCTAGATGCTAATCCAAAATTTCTCATTTATTTTATATTTTAGGAAAACTGGACACGTAATTTAACACGATCAACTCATTCAAAGCATTAAAATCCTTCCACAGCTGGTAATGCTACATTTGATTGCAATTCCTGTTTTGCAACGGGTCTGAAATTAAGCTGTTTGCTAAAGCATGGAAAGTTATGATTTCCTCAACCAAAACGATTAAATAGTGTTGCATGAATTTTCATTAACCTTTCTATAATTTTGAATTAAGTATTTTGCGTAGCTTGTATGTATCCGGATGTTCTTAGAGCATAGGAATAACTTTTAAATATTTGGTCAAGTGTGCATGGGGCTGCAGGTTTAAGTCAATATCCGTATTAATGTGTCAGTATTATGAATGAAAGATATTTTATTAATGGAATAAAGATAACACCATATATATTTTTTTTTTTTAAATAAAACATTAGGAATTTTTTGTTACGTAAAGTCACTGCACACTAGGAATATTTGTCAAAAGTGGAGGGATTCCTTAGCCGGAGGAATTTTTAAGGGGTTCTAACGACAAGTCACGTTTTGGAGAAACCACCAAAACTTCATAATATTATGAATTCCGCGTGGTAGAATTTTTTTTTCAACATTTGGGGTTTGATAAATTATTAGCCATCTTTACTGTATTAATTGTAATAATATTTTAAACCGAAATAGAGTAACGGAAAAAATAGAATTTTGAGAAAGAGACCAAATGATCATTTTACGCTCACTCAAGAGCAAAATAATTCTTCATTTAAAAATAATTGTAAATTGTTTTTTATCTGCAAAATAAAAGATGCAAAAGTAATTATGACTATAATGAAATAAAATAAGTTTTACAATCATATATTATGCATAATTTATTTTATGAAATTTTTAAAATAAAACGGTGTCACAAAAAATAAAATGTCAAAATTATAATTCAAAGATTATAGCCCAGAATAAACGCAGAAAAAGTTGAATAAAGTAATGGGGGATTCAAACATTTTAAGAGCATTTGTAGGGCAGTGTGGATGACTAGGACCTCTACTGGAGTTTCTTCAGTCTATGGATCATTTTACCAGACAATATGGCTGCCCACTTTAGGTCTTATTACTAGATGATTTTGAGAAACATAACAAAATTTGCAAGTGTAATTTCCTTCTAAAAACATACTCTATTCAGTAAACCAACTTATATTTATGTACATTAAAGCCTGTATTTCTGAATAAAATGGAAAATTAGTACTTATCTTATAAGAGATATGAAAAAATTCAGTCTCTTGAAGAATTCTACTCAGACACGTAATAGACCGATCTCTAAAATTTCGCCATTGCTTCTTCTTGACTTGGCACAACTAGTTTATGTGTTATCTATATTTTTCCGCTGCCTGTCTGAAAGAGAAACTATGTGGATGGTTTTGCCCGCTAGAATCATTTTAGGCCACCTTCCCAATGTTTATAGAATAAAAATCTGTTTACAAAGCGTTCATCATACAATGAAGATTATATAATTATTGCATTTTCATGGGCTGTATCAACCATTATAACACTATTATTTGAATTATGCACTAATAATGACCAAATAAACCAATCATTTTTAACTGTGAAGAAGTTGTCATTTTATTGAAACATATTTGAAAAATGCATTTTTAGAATTCTAATCACACGCATTGCATTTTAAGTATAGTAATGCAATCTATTTTCGCATCATGTAAGCCAAGAATGATAAGTTAACAAATTAAATTACTTGCAGGTGCTCTTGGTTTTGTTTTCTTTATTAATTTTAATATCGAAATTTCAAACACTACTTTGTAAACTTTAATATAATTATATTGCTAAATAAATCATTTTAAATTACTTCATTTGATTAAAAAAAACACTCTCAAATAAAGCTGTTGGAGTAAATAACACAAAGCATTTATGTAAAGGAGCATAGTTTTACTTGTTTTAATATTACTTGTTCATCCGTTATTGCATTTTTTTCTGTATTTTTCAATATAAAACAGTTTTAGTAGTTTTTTACATCTTTTGCAAAAATACTTATCAAATGATAATATACATTTAAAACTGCAGCCAAGCACAAGAAGAAAAAATTCCTTCAAAAGATTTTTAGGTTCTCACAAGCAGAATACTGATCTAATGACGAAGAAAAGGAAATCAAACACCACTAAAGACTTTTGTTTAACTAAATATACACATATATGTATATTTGTGCATTTACAGTTCATTTTATCCTTTCTCATCGAAAAGCTTTAAATTTAATTCATAATAACATTAACTTTTTTCAGTTTATTTTTCTAGAAAAGTACACCTACCCTAGTTAGTGAAAATAAATTAAGGAATTTAAATTCTAATAGTTTCTGCCAACTAAATTAACATAAGTTTTATTTCAATGAACAAATTTTAAAATATTTTAAATTCTTACGTTTGATTATTTAGCCTCATGGATGTAATAAACATTTCTTATATCTTAAGATATGAAACAAATTTAAAGAACAAACTCTAAATTTCACACACGATTTAAAATAACGCATATTATAGCTAACATTAATATGAAATTTAATGAGACAAATTTTACAATTTTTTCTAATATTCTTTAGTAGTGATTCATGCTGGAATCGTGTTAAGAAATGAATAGACTGCTGTTCATTTTGCATCGCAGAAAGGACTATTGAAAAATTAATAATTGCATTGAATTATTCATAGTACAAAAGGACTTGTATTACCATTATGCGATGCATTTAAATTATTATTTATGAAATAAAATACTTATTTGAATCTCTGCTTTAACAGGCAATTAACTGGTGATTTATTGCTGTGTTCGTCAAAAACAACGAGTATTATCTGGTGTATCCCATCCCCGAGCACGTTTTTTTATGGTATGAATAATCTTTTAAATATGGAATTCTTAAAGCCTATTCTACTAATTACGACTCGAATAAGCGCGTTTCTACGGAATTACCTTCTCTCGGCAAAGTCTTTAGAACAGTTCTAAAAAGTCATTTATCAACCGAATGAAGTGCGCGTGAAATCACTCTTCACAGGTAAACAAACTAATTACTTGCCGAAGAGAAATTCAAGTTCGACTTTGGAATTCAATTTGCAAATCCATAAATTAAGTTTTAGGACAAATTGACTCTACTTACTTCTTTTGTGCTGTCTTACCTTCAGAAATTTTCGGTAAATTTGTTTAAACATACAGTTGACGTATAAACTTTGGAAACATAACGTTTGATAAATGCTGCAAATAATCTAGTTAAAACTAGAAACACATAAATTCTAAGAGTATTAGCGAAAATTCGTCACAGTATGCATGTTCCAATAATTTTTATTTATGCGCATATGTATCATATATAGATTCTTAAAGCACACATTCTTAAAAACTGTTTTACAGAAGATTTATGTTGAAGGAAACCAAGATTGTTTCATATAGTTTATATATAAAGCACAGCGTTTGAATGTTTGTTTCTTCCCTAAACTTAAGAAATAGAACATCGAATTAAACGTCGCAAAATGAACTCTGTTGTTCGCAACAGTTTTAAAATTATTGAAATCTGAAATCTGATTAATAAAAAGATAGTAATGAGAAAGGAATTACAGCTTCGTATTTTGTGAATTGAACAAGTTTATGTATGGTATAACTTGTATGCATGAAGGGTTTATATGTAAAACTCGCATTATCCACATAAAAAGTTAGTTTTTTGTTTTCAGAATTTAAATGTCATACATTACGAATCATTTATTTATCAATATTATCCGTGATAATTAACACGCTCATAAAATGTTTTTAAAAATATACCTTATACAGGGGCGTAGCCAGAAATTTTTCACGGGGGGGGTTATGACTACTGCAACTCATATATATGTATACGTGTGTGTGATAATGTAGTGAAGAATATACATTTGGTATGGTAACAAATTCCTCATGGGGGGGGTTATGACCCCCCTAACCCCCCCCCCTTGGCTACGCCTCTGACCTTATATAATGTTTACTTAAAAAGAAGAAAATAAGATGCCCGCTAAAATCGCATATGGTAAATAGCGTTATATCATCGACATAGCGTTATATGTTTACCAATATCCGAATAATAAATAAGATAAATTATTGTGGCGTAAAGTAATTGTAAAGCAATATAAATTCTTTTTTAAAAAGTTTAATAATTAATTTTATTAATACGTCACCTCCATGAAAATGGTCTTGTCATTTTCTTAACCATAATACAGGACTGATATTTTAAGCACTGATAAAATTAACTTCATTTCTGCTGCAATGAATACTCATTCAAACACGTTTTCATTTAGTAGTCTACATATTTACTCCAAAATTTCTCATTTATTTTATATTTTGGGAAAATGGACACGTAATTTAACACGATGAACTCATTCAAAGCATTAAAATCCTCCCACAGCTCGTAATGCTACATTTGATTGCAATTCCTGTTTTGAAACGGGTCTGAAATTAAGCTGTTTGCTACAGCATGGAAAGTTATGATTCCCTCAACAAAAACGATTAAATGGTGCTGTATGAATTTTCATTAACCTTTTCTATAATTTTGAATTGAGTATTTTGCGTAGATTGTATGAATCTGAATGTTCTTAGAGCATAGAAATAATTTTTAAATACTTGTTCAAGTGTTCGTGGATCTGCAGGTTTAAGTATATATCCGTATTAATTAGTTTCAGTATTATGAATGAAAGATATTTTATTAATGGAATAAAGTTAATACCAGATATATGTTTTTTACTTAAATAAATCATTCGGAATTTTTTGTTTCGTAAAATCACTGCACAGTAGGAATTTCTGTCAAAATTGGAGGGATGCCTTAGGCGAATGAATTTTTAAGGGGTTCTAGCACCAAGTCACGTTTTGGAGAAATGACCAAAACGTCATAATATTATGAATTCCACGTAGTAAAACTTATTTTTTTTAATATTTGGGTTTTGATAATTTTTTAGTTATCTTTACTAATTTTAATAATATTTTATCCCAAAATGCAGTAACGGTAAAAGTAGAATTTTTAAAAATACACCAAATGATCATTTTTCCCTCACTCAAGAGCAAAAATGTTCTTCATTTTAAAATAATTGTAAATTGTTTTTTATCGGCAAAATAAAAGATGCAAAAGTAATTATGACTATAATGAAAGAATATAAGTTTTACAATCATATATAATGCATAATTTATTTTATGAAAATTTTCAAATACAACGATATCACAAACAGTAAAAGTCAAAATTATAATTAATTATGGACCAAAGATTATGGACCACAATAAACGCAGAAAAAAATTAAATAATGTAATGGGTGAGTCAAGCATTTTAAGAACATCTGTAGGGCTGCAATGATGACTAGGACCGGTGCTGGAGTTTCTTCTGTCAATGGATTATTTTACTCGGCTATATGGCTGCCCACTTTAGGTCATATTACTAGATGATTTTGAAAAACATAACTAACTTAGGAAGTGTAATTCTAAAAGCATACACTGTTCAGCAAACCAAGTTATATTTCTGTACATTACAGCCTGTATTTCTGATAAAAAGTATAATTATTGCTTTCCGTATATAAGATATGAAAAAATTCAGTTTCTTAAAGAAATCTACTCAGACACGTAATAGACCGATCTCTTAAATTTCGCAAATTGCCTCTTCTTGACTTGGCACAACTAGTTTATGTGTTACATAGATGATAGCGCTGCCTGTCAAAGAGATCATGTGTGGATCCTTTTGCCCGATAGGATCATTTTGGGCTACCTTTCCTTATGTTTATCGAAGAAAAATCTGTTTACAAAACGTTCATCGTCTAATGAAGCTTATATTATTACTGCATTCTCATGGACTGCATCAGTCATTATAGCGGCATTACGTCATTTTGTGAGTGGATTACAACACACAGTGCTGTATTATTTTACAGCAAAACGTGTGGATACGAAGTGCTAACACGTTGTGATGTAGACAGTGCCAGTTGCCACACAGTCATTGCCATTGCTTCTTCGTGATTGGCTTATCAATGTCATTGCGGCATTTTTGAATGGATTTACAACACTTGATTTACCACCGGGTGGGAATAATAGGAAATATAGAAATAAAAGTTTCAAAATCAAGAAAATCTAAAATTTGAAATTTATAAATAATCGTTATAAAACATATGAAATCAATATCGAAATCGAAAAAACAATCAAAATCAAAATCAAAACCAAAATCGAAATTAAAATCAAAATCAAAATCAAAATTGAAATCAAAATCAAAATCGAAATTAAAATCAAAATCAAAATCGAAATAAAAATAAAAATAAAAATAAAAATCGAAACCAAAATCAAAATCAAAATCGAAATAAAAATAAAAATAAAAATCGAAACCAAAATCAAAATCAAAATCGAAATTAAAATCAAAATCAAAATCGAAATAAAAATAAAAATAAAAATCGAAACCAAAATCAAAATCAAAATCGAAATTAAAATAAAAATCAAAATCAAAATCAAAATCGAAATTAAAATCAAAATCAAAATCAAAATCGAAATCAAAATCAAAACCAAAATTGAAATTAAAATCAAAATCAAAATCAAAATCAAAATCGAAATCAAAATCAAAATCGAAATCAAAATCAAAATCAAAATGAAATTAAAATCAAAATCAAAGTGGAAATTAAAATCAAAATCAAAATTAAATTAAAATGAAAATGAAAATCAAAATCAAAATTAAAAAGAAAATTAAAATCAAAATCAAAATTCAATTAATAACAGATGTTGTATATATGATATATTTTTAAGTGGTGACATATAATGTTATATTTTCTAAAATAAGTACTAGAATAAAGATGAAGGATTTCACAATTTCATATTTTGAGTGCTTTGATTTTTTTGTTGAAAACAACGGAAATTTCCTGTTTAGATTTAATTTTAGCATGAATTTAGATAGTTTAAGTAATTTAGATAGTATTACTGATGTTGAGATGGAAATAGAGACAGACTTAGAATATGAAATTGATCTGTTGTGCGAACGTTTGGCTAATTTGCAGTTGAACTAAATGACGAACTATGCAATTTAGAGAAGATATGAAGAACAATCAAATCTAAATATTTTGTAACGTTTAGTAGAATGGGAATTCTTTACATGCACAGAAATAGATAATCTGATATAAAAATAGATGAATTTTCTTAAACTAATAAACCAATCATTTTTACTAGTGAAGTTGTCATCTTATTCAAACATATAGCAAAAATACATTTTTAAAATTCTAACTGCACACATTGTATTTTAAGTAAAGCAATGCAATGCATTTTCGCGTTATGTAAGCCAAGAATTATAAGTTAACAGATTAATTGCCTTGTATATGATCTTTGTTGTGTTTCCATTTTTAATTTTTATTATTCAAATTTTAAACACTACTTTGTAAACTTTAATATTAATATTGATAAATAAATCATTTTAAATTATCTCTTTTGATTTTAAAGAAACGCTCTAAAATATAGCTGCCGAAGTCAGTAAAACGAAGCATTTAACTAAAGGAGCATAATATTACTAGTTTTAATATTACTTGTACATCCGTGATTGCATTTCTTTCTGTAATTTTCAATATAAAATAGCTGCGGTGATTTTTTACGTGTTTTGTAAAAATAATTATCAAATGATATTATACATTTAAAACTGCTGGCAAGCATAAGAAGAAAAAAGTCTTTCAAAAGATTTTTGGGTTCTCACAAACAGAATACTGATCTAATGAAGAAGAAAAGAAAATCGAACACCACTAAAGACTTTTGTTTAACCAAATATATATATATATATATATATATACATATATATATATATATATACATATATATATATACATATACATATATATATATACATATATATATATATATACATATATATATATATATATATATATATATATATATATATATATACATATATATATATATATATACATATATATATATATATACATATATATATATATACATATATATATATATATACATATATATATATATACATATATATACATATATATATATATATATATATATATATATATATATATATATATATATATATATATATATATATATATATATATATATATATATATCTCTACTTATTATAAAAGAAGGTGTCTGTGTGTCTGTGTGTGTGTCTGTCGGCAGCGTTACGGACAAACGGCTACACCTAGAAACACCAAATTTGGTACTCGGGAAGATGTAAATATGTAGTTGTGCACCTCGAAGCGATTTTTTCAAAATTCTACCTAGAATTTTTTTTATTTTATGTTTTATGCGATTTTTGGCATTTTTTCTCACCTAATTCGTAAAAACGGCGGAAATTACGCTCTCAGCAAAACGGCATTTGTATCATCGGATAGAGGAGGAAATTTTCTTTTAAAAACAGTTTGTTCTGAATACGTAACATGATTTTTAGGAATTTTTTTACTAAGCATCTGCTTCGCGATTGTTTTTCGTAAAATAATTTTAAAACTGTCGCATCTTGAATTCTGTCCGTCATAACTTTTAGATATTTTGACAAATCGTGAAACATTCTTTTCTCCCTCTTTTAAAATAAAAACGAAAAAATTATGTAAATTAGATGATTTTTTACGAATTTTAATGCAGCCTGTTTAGAATTTAATAGCATCAACGCGATCTTACGCCATTCATTACATTGCGATCACGGCACGAGAATTTATGTTCGGTTGTTGCCACAGAAAGGATTAGAAAAAAGGATTAAAAAAAGGATTTTTTCAACCAATCGAGTTTTTAAATGGGATATCGGAATTTCAATTCGCAAGTGAGGATCTATGACGTCAAATGCTTTAAGATACGTGAAAAATACGCCATAATTTTAACTCATTTATTGCAGCTCTATTTTCAACACAGGGAGGCGATATTTTGATTAAAATTTACTGTAGAAATAAACTAAGAAATTCACGATTATTATTATTAGAAGTGGTATTTTAATCCGGTGCTTATTTAAAAATTGAAATGTTTTCACGGCGCTGAAAATGTTCATTTTAAAAGTTAGAAAGTTCGTTTCAAAGCGCGATATATTAAATTTTTTCTATTTACTATTTTTATTTTTGGCATTTAATTTAGCGCAGGCGTTGCCTAACATACGCATGCAGGTTGCAAGTATAATTTTATTTTAACGTTGAATTACGTTCCTCCATAAAGGTTACATAACGCAAAGTTTTAATGATACCGTTTGAAAACAATTATGCGAAATATCGAAATTACCTCCCTCAACCTACCGGGGTATCGTTTACGCTTTACGGCAGTCAAACAGTGACGTCATAAATAAAAAAATTCGTGAAATTTGTAAACTCTGCAACTCTAACTCCCTGTCACAATTAAAGTGGGAATAAGTAGCTCCTCGAGATTACACAGTTTGATGTTTTTCAGGAGACAGGACTATGGAGGATATAAAAGATATCGCTATATTAGATACATGGATAGTTAAAATGGCACCCCTTGGATATTTTCTCCCCACAGTAAGATGAAATGGTTTGCGGCGCTAAATACGCCCATCTTATAAAACTATGTATAAATTAAATATATATGGAGAGTTTCCTTAATGGCGACCATTATGTGAAATGATTATTATTTATGCTAATGCGTAAATTGCAAAGAATCGCCACAGAATCAAAAGATCCCATTGAGGCCAAATAATCTAAGCTGTTTCTTTAAAGGGAGCCTTGAAGAGGGAGAAGCGAATATAGATAGTATTAATGTACGTAATAGGTAGTATTATTAGATTTGTAAAGATAATATGAATAAATCGCAATGTACCACGTTAATAAATATTTCATGCAATTAAAAGTGTCCTGTTTCAACGGTTGTCTTACAACCAACTAAACGAAAAGTAATTCTAATTTGCGTTAATATATCTCGCAGTAATTTCAACAGAGGAGATTACTTGAACTTTTTTAAAAATGAAATTCTGTTTTGTCACATGTAGATATGATTTTAGTAGTAAAATATTCCCTTCTTCCCGTATGAAGAGTGGGTGCGCAGCTTTTTTAAAAACATCTCTTGAAAACAGCATAAATGAATTAATTCAGAAGACCTCAAAACGTGTCAATACACCAAAATCTCGAAGTCGAATTTTTTCATGATTACAATACTTTTCTTATATGGTACATGTTCGGAAAGAGATAAATGGTGCTCTATTTCATGTAGTGTCTTAGGTATTTAATGCTACAACTTGAGCCTAAAAAACAGTATGATGTAGAAATAAGACCAGGTGCGTAGCCAGGAAATTTTTTCGGGGAGGGGATATGAGCCTGGAAATTTTTTCGAGGGGTATATGAACTTATATATGCATAAATAGACGGAATTTCATCACTAATCCAAAAATTTCGGGGGGGGATATATCCCGATATCCCCCCCCCTCTGGCTACGCCCCTGAATAAGACATTTTGAAAGCCAGGAGTTCTCTGCAAACCATTAAGCTTTCCACTTTTTTGATAGTGAATGACACTGACGTAGTTTTTTGAGTCATTATACTGCAATGATCAGATTAGTACTCATGACACAAACTTTACATTAAGAGTCAAATAATTTTGCTCTTTTTTTTTTAATTCCACATCACGAATAATTTCGAATTACACATGTAAGGAAAATTTTCGTTTCCTACCGTGCGAAGAACGGGCACGCAGCTAGTATATAATAAAATCCGAGAGTAAACATTGTATGTAGCTATGTAGGTTTGTAGGCAAGTTTGTGACCACCGATCTTTTTGCGCGCGTCTCTGGATCGCATTGCGCCGAGACGGTTGGTCGCAGACCTACCAAATTTTGCATACGGCTTCACTAGGACAGATCCTAACACGCCTCGGAGCGATTTTTTCGAAATTCGATTTAGAAAATGTTTTATTTTATGTTTTGTCCTATTTTTAGCGATTTTTCTCGCTTAATACGTAATAACGCCGGTAATTACACTCGCAAGAAAACGAAATTTACATCATCGGATAGAGGAGAAAATTTTCTTTTAAAAATTGTTTGTTCGGACTGTGTAACATATTCAGATTTTTTGGAATTTTTCAAATAAAATTAAATTTGACGCTGACTTTCGTAAAATATTTTTAGAACTGCTGCATCTTGAATTCTATCCGTCCTAACTGTTTTTATATTTCGCAAAAGACGGAGCATACAATTAGCCACTTTTAAAAGAAGAACGGGGAAAAAATATAAATTAGGAGATTTTTTACGAATTTTTATGTAAAGAAGGATTTTGAATACAAAAGCTAGTGCTTCAAGATTTCGTTTGATATTAAGCTTGCAAATTTAGCCGTCATAGTAACTAAAACTGAATAGCTGCCAGTTGAAAAAAATAAATAAAATTACTTTAAAATAACTGAATTTTCGCATGCGAAATTCATACGTCATTTTGATGTAACGAGTTTAAAACCCCTTTCGAAACTCAATCAGAATAACGGAGTCACAAGCAAAACATACGGCACGTACGAAATAATTCCATTTTTTATATTACGTTGCCAGAAAAAGAATTGAATGCTGTTTTTACAACAATGAATTACCCAGAATTATTTTCGATTGAGTTTCTAAACGGGACAGTTTTCGAATCGCAAGAAATATTTTACAGTGCTAAATACGTCAATCTGACAAGAATTATGCATAAAAATGTATGGAGAGATGTTTTTTCTAATGCGTAAATTGCAAAGAATCGCCAAACAATAAAAAAATACATTCGTAGCAAATATCTAAACCGTTTCTTTAAATTAAGTATTAAAGATGGAAAAACGAAAATATATTGGTATCAGTAAAAGATGGTATAATTAATAGTTAGTAGATATTACGACAATACTAATCAAAGCACAATATACTGCATTAATAAATACTTCATGAAACTATTCGTTTCCATTCGTATTTCAACAGCCGTCTTACATCACAGCTAACTAAACATTAAATAATTTTAAGTCGCGTTAATATATCCCGCGGTAGTTTCCACAGAAAAGACTGTACCTGAACTTTTTTTTTCTTGGAGAATCTGTTTTGTCACAAGTAGTTATGATCACATTTTAGGAAAATTTTCTCTTCTTGCCTTGCGAATAGCGGGTACACAGCTTTTTAATTATAAAATAAAACGGTTCTCCACATCATGTTGTATCTAAGGTATTAACGGTATATCTTAAACCTAAAAAAGAGTATGATGTAGGAATGTGACATTTTGAGAGTTAGAAATTTTTAGGAACCGTCAAGCTTTTCTTTTTCTGATCGCGAATGACACCAACATAGTTTTTTTGTGTCATAATATTACAATGGTCTCAGGTGAGTACTTATACTAACTTTACCAATAACTAATGAGTAACAGCCATGAGTCTAATTATTTTGCTTATTTTTAGATTCCATATCACTGGAATCAATTCGAATTATACATGTAAGAAAAAGTTTCGTTCCCTACCGTGCGGAGAACGGGTACGCAGCTAGTATATATATATATTATATATATATATATATATATATATATATTTATATATATATATATATATATATATATATATATATATATATATTTATATATATATATATATATATATATATATATATATATATATATATATATATATATATATATATATATATATATATATATATATTAGATATTTATATATATATATTAGATATATATATATATATATATATATTATATTTGTGCATGAACAGTTCATTTTTCTAGAAAAATAAACCTACCCTATTTAGAGAAAATAAATTAAGCAATTTAAATTTTAATAGTTTCTGTCAATTAAAATAATTGTCATTTCAATGAAAATTTTTTTAAAAATTTTAAAATCTTACGTTTGTTTATTTAGCCTCATATATTTAATGAACATTTCTTATATCTTGAGATATGAAACAAATTTAAAGCGCAAAGTCAAAATTTCATACAAGATCTAAAAGAACGCATATTATAGTCAGCATAAATATCAAATTTTATAAGACAAATTTTGCAGATTTTTCGAATATACTTTAGTAGTGATTTATGCTGTAATCATGCTAAGAAATAAACAGAATGCAGTTCATTTTACTTCGCAGAAAGGACCATTGAAAAATTGAGAATTGCATCGAATGATTCACAATACAAAATGACTTGTACTACCATTATGAGATGCATTTAAATTATTATTTATGAAAGAGGATTCTTATTTGAATCTATGCTTAAACAGAAAATTAACGTGTGATTTATTGCTGTGTTTGTCGAAAGAATCAAATATTACCTGGTGTATTCCATCCCCGAGCACGCTTCTTTATGGTATGAATAAAGCTTTTAAACAGCGTTTAAATATGAAACACTTAAAGTCCTATTCTCTTAATTACGATTCGAATAAGCGCGTTTCTACTGAATTGCCTTCTCTCGGCAAAGTCTTTAGAACAGTTCTAAAAAGTCATTTATCAACCGAATGAAGTGCACTTGAAACCACTCTGCACAGGTAAACAAACTAATTACTTGCTGCAGAGAAATTCAAGTTCGACTTTGGAATTCAATTTGCAAATCCATAAATTAAGTTTTAGGACAAATTGACTGTACTTACTTCTTTTGTTCTGTCTTACCTTCAGAAATTTTCGCTAAATTTGTTTAAACATACAGTTGACGTATAAACTTTGGAAACATAACGATTGATAAATGCTGCAAATAATCTAGTTAAAACTAGAAACACATAAATTCTAAGAGTATTAGCGAAAATTTGTTACAGTATGCATGTTCCAATAATGTTTATTTATGCGCATATGTACCATATATAGAATCTTAGAGCACACGTTCTAAATAAACTGTGTTATAGAAGAGCTATGTTGCAGAAAACAGAGATTGTTTCATATAGTTTATATATATAAAGCAGCCTTTAAATGCGTGTTTCTTCCTTTAAAAAAGAAATAAAAACTCGAATAAAACGAGGCAAAATGAACTTTGTTGTCCACAGAAGGTTTAAAATTATTGAAATCTGAAATCTGATCTGTAGAAAGATAGCTATGATAAAATAATCACAGCTTGCATTTTATGCAATGGACAATTTTATGTATGGTATAATTTGTGTGCATGAAGGTTTTATATCTACAACTCGCATTATCCACATAGGAAGTTGGTTTTTAGTTTTTAGAAAAATCCAGAAAACTTATAAGCAAACATGATATATTAGAATAAGACTGGAACCTTTAGAACATGCTTCCCGTCTTGGTACACCTGGTAAATAATTCATCGCATTTTAATATGAATAACTAAACAGAAATCAGTGGGTAAGTTTTAATTTAAATGTCATAAATTGCCTATCATTTATTTATCAATATTATTCATGATAATTAAAATACTTATAAAATGTTAAAAAATAACGGTTACGGTATTGTTATACAGTGCCTACTAAACTCAAATTCTGGAAATAGCCTTATTTACACAAAATGAGTTTTCTTTACCAACTTTTGAATTATAAATAAGATAAAGCTTACTGGAGTAAATTAATTGCAAGATTTTTGAAAAGAAATTTAAGAATTATTTATATTAAATTGGCACTTCTACGAAAACGCCTGTTTCCTAAAGTATTATACAGGACTGTTAATTTAAGCGCCGGTAAAGATTAACTTCACTTCTGCTGCAATGAATACGCATTCAAACACGTTTTCATTTAGTAGTCTACATATTTACTCCGAAACTTCTCATTTATTTTATATTTTAGGAAAACTGGACACGCAATTTAACACGATGAACTCATTCAAAGCATTAAAATCCCTCCACAGCTCGTAATACGACATTTGATTGCAATTCCTGTTTTGCAACCGGTCTGAAATTAAGCTGTTTGCTAAAGCATGGAAAGTTATGATTTCCTCATCTGAACGATTAAATGGTGTTGTATGAATTTTCGTTAACTGTTCTATAGTTTCAGATTTAATATTTTTCATAGCTTGTATGTATCTGAATGTTCTTAGAGCATAGAAGTAATTTTTTAAATGCTTGGTCAAGTGTGCATAGAGCTGGAGGTTAAAATCGATCCATATTAAACAGTATCAGAATTATGGATGAAGCATATTTTATTAATATAATGAAGATAATGCCGGATATATATTCTTTTATTTAAATAAATCATTATGAATATTTTGTTTTGTAAAGTCACTGCATACTAGGGATATGTGTCCAAAGTGGGGGTATGCCTTAGATTGAGTAATTTTTAAGGGGTTCTAACTCCAAGTCTCGTTTTGGAGAGACCGTCAAAACCCCATACCATTAGATAAGCATCTGCGTGATAGGCCACAACTCTGGACTCTCACAATTCAGTCATCTCCCCATGTTCAGTGTTTTATGCACTCGGTCATTGGTCGTATTAGGAATGATTTCAGCATGCTAGGATTCATTATAGCGTCAGACTATGATGACACTGATTGAAAACTTATCGATGCTTAACAAAAATCAATATGTCTTGATTGTATTGAGACTTAATGTCATTAAGGGTAACGCTATTTTTGTAGTACTAGCCGCCTTCGGCGACCAGTTGGTTCGCCATTTTAATAAATCTTGTTCGGAGGGAATCATGTTTCTCACCGGTTTCTATGACACTCAAACCTTTCAGATTCTGAATGGAATTTAAAATTAGGATGATTACAAACAGGGGCGGTCCTAGGGTAATTGGCGCCCCCTGCTAACGTAAAAAGCCGCCCCCTTTTATGCTCTACTTAGTTCTACTATTCGAAATGATGCCCCTTCAAAGCCGGAACCCCGATGCGATGCTTACATTGCTTACCGTGTCGGGCCGCCCCTGGTTACAAAAGTAAGATGGTTTAGTGATAAAAACGTACAAAAAGGTACAAGTTATTTTGTATCATAGTAATTCTCAAGAGCTTTTAGATATATTTGCCGTCATGAAGAAAAGGAAAGGAAAAAAAAAGTAAGGAAATCTGAAGCACTTTCAAATTTTAAATACGCACTAAAATGCTATATCTTAAAAGCCTACCATAATCCATGAATATTCCCTACTTTCTTTCCTTATTCCATTAAGTTGGAAAGTGTATCATTATTCATGAGTGTGATTAAACAAAATTAAAATTGATATTTCTAACATCCTATTTCTGGATGTAATACAATAAAAACAAAATGAGGAAAAAGATGAGCAGAAAAATTCGAACTGAATGAAAGTTTCAAAAACTTATTTTTTCTTTCTTTGTTTGTGTAACATGTATTTCAGATTAGTGTGCTCAGCCCGAAGTCCGCTTAACTGCGTATTCTATAAGTTCCTATCCAAATCCTATCCTATTCATGCTATATCCAAAACTGTGGGCAGCAGGAAACCTTGAACGACCACTCAAAGTGTAGATTTAGTTTGTGTAGATTACCCAAAAGAAAGGTAATTCAATAATATTCTAGGATGAATTTGTTGTACTTTAAACAGAAACTATCACTAGCTTTTGAAGGGCTAAAATATTATATTGCCCCATATACGGGTGAGGTTTATTTTTATGCTCACCCTGTATATATCATTCTTGGGTTAAGCTACATAGCTTCTAACATCGCATGATACAGAAACCTCATACTTCTTCAAAACAATGATTGCATATTGCATGAATAAAATGTATTTTGCTCTTCGGAATTTAAACCCCGGCATATGAAATATGGAACCAGGTTGCATTACGAACATTTATATATTGCAAATATGTATATATTTTCAAATGCAGTACTAGTATTATAAAGTGCTAAAATATTATATTGTTCTTTTTGACAAAAAACGCTTTTTATGCCACTATATCGTGTTAATGTTTCATAAATGCCCCCTTTTTACAATATATCTTTTTTGTAGCAAATGAGGAAATATTAAAATTTAAATATCCCAACCTCATTGTTTTCACGTGTTTGCATTACAAAATGTTGTGCACTGTTATGCATTGTTATGCATTACAAAAAAAATTAATTACCTAAGTATTTAGTTTATTTATGAAATAGAAAAGTACTGTGAAAATTAATGAAAACAGATTTCGTCTTTATTTAACCCATTTATGCCTAGCGTCCCTTTTTTGGGACGGCATTATCGCTATCATTCGAAAACGTTATTTATTTTTCCTAGCCTTTATTCGCGAGTATTGAACCTCAATTCCACAAAATATTTTAATATGGCAAGTAGGATGTTGACATTTCAGTTTTTATACATAACGATTTTAAATGAAATCATCCCTCGTTCAAAAAGTTGACATCAGAAATTTATCAATTACTTCTGGTATTAGCAAAAATCGAACAAAGTCGCAAAAATATCCCGACCTCAAGGCACGAATGGGTTAAAAAAAATAATAATTGTAAAATCTTTTTCTGCCATAACGGTTTGACCAGTTTCTAAAACTATTATAATAGACGGATTATGCCTAACTGCATATCCTATTTCTGTAAAGCTGTCTTATTTAAGTTCAAAATACTTCCATTAAATATAATTAATGAAACTACCTAAACTAATTTATCTTAAATTTCGATGCGAAGTAATAATATAAGATAAACTAATACATTTCTGGAAAAGTAATTAAGAAAGTAAGTAGATATTCTTCTGTCTTCATACACATTGAACAATAATCTCTTCTGTATTATTTTGTGTTGATTGTCAAAAGGAATTTCTCGTTTTGTAATCCAGCATGGAAATACCTACTGTCATGTAATTACATTTATATTGCGTTTTCCTGTTGGTTGTTTTCGTTATTTAAAATGTAAAAGCGTTTCAAAGAATTTTTTTTAAAGAAAATAACAGTTTTTGTTTTCTTGGTCTACTGCGCTACCATTAAATAATTTGAGCGCGACAAAGAGTTGATAAATGAGTCACTTATTATTTTAAGTTTTGATTACCGAATTCTAGCACGATTTAATTGCAAAAACTGACAAAGGAAGCCAGAACGTTAAATTTGACGTTTTCAAATATAAACAATTAGCAGAGCACAAAAAGAACCGATATTGTCACTTTTATCATCTTAAATTTGCATTTATGTCTATAGTGTTATCGTGCTGTTTAGACTAAGAATTATTAGGTTATCTACTGTTATGTATGATTAGGTTATCATCATCTATGATTAGGTTATCTTTAATTATCTATGGTTCTTCAATGCATTGATTAATTTTCGAATAAAAAAAAGTGGGTTTTGCCTTTGAAAATTTCGAAATTTTTTACTGTAATCATAGCCGTGAGAGCTGTATCGTTTTAAACAATCCCAATTTCGATTGGGTGAACGGAACGGCAACTATGTGTCCATATATAGGAGAATTTTATTTTTATGATCACCCTGTATATCATGTCTATCGCATGATTCTGAAACCTCATACTTCCAAAAAACAATGTATTGTACACACATACTGTATGTATAAGACATATTTTGCCTTTCGGAGTATAAAACCCAGCATAATCAAATATAAAAAGAGGTTGCATTACGAACATTTACGTTTTGCAAACATGTATATTTTGTCAAATGCAGTCCTAGTATTATCTGTACTATTCAAAATAAAACTAAAAAAATACCCATTAAATTTAGAACTTGAAAAAAAGAAAGAGTTCATACGCGCGAATGTATTTATCAAAAGTAATTCTAAATTATACGCAATATTTCCTCAAACCAGTTTACTAAAATAAAATATAAATTTTAAAACCGTTCCGAGAGATTAATATCAAAAAATGTCCATTTCTATAATTATGCAACAAAAACTATTTAAACAGTATCTCAAGTTAAATGAAATGAAGAACTAATGTACCCTGTGTTCTTCAACCTTTCAATGGAAATAATTAAAGAAGTAGACGAAAATAATTTCTCTCAAACGTACATTGAAACTTTTGTTAAATAAAGTTGTATCATCCGACGAAATGTAATTAAGTAAGTAAATAGAGATTCAGTTGAATACAGTTCCTCAAAGAGATTGAAATTTACTATTTTATCTTATTCAAGAAATTGGCTGCAGGAGGCATCTTTCCACTCTGTATATTGCCATATGTGTATCCCTAATGAGATTTTAATTAGCTTTATAATATTTTATTTCAATGCGTTCCTCAGATGATGCATGACTACAGGAGTTATTTAAATTACGTTTGATTGAAATGCTCTCAAATCTAAACATAAATATAAAATAAAATGCAAAACATCTTTGAAATTAGAAATTACTTTAATACTCAGATGCGCGTAATAAGAGATGTTCATAAATTAATGACCTTGTCCGTCTAGCTAGTTACGTTTAGTTTGCATGAGGTGCTGTCGGAAACAACCCCTGGCTTAAAAAATACATTATCGCAGAGCACATTACAAGAGAATTATAAGATAACATTTTGTATGTGGATAAGATATTTAAGTTATGATAGAGATTAACTTTTTAAAAATTAAATATATTTTGTAATTATTCCATAAATGATCCATGATTCATTCACAAAAACTTTAAATTGTGTTTATTAAAAATGGTTTTTTAAAATACACTGTAAAAAAAAAAGGGTGATTCCGAAGTTTTTTTTTTTTTTTCTATTTAATAAAACAGTGTAATCGTAATTTTAGTTAGACGAAAAAAAAATCGAAATGAAAGATTTCAAATATCGAGAAAAAAAGAAATATGCAAATTTTGTATATGATATCGAAAATGAAGTGTGACGAAGTGAAGTTCAGAAAATGAAGTTCAGAAAGACATGTTCGCACGTTTTGAGTTTTTAGGTTCAACCGTGATCGATGAATAAATGAAATCACTTATCCGAATCACAGAGCTATTCAGTCATTGGTACTTTGGAAAAAACTTAACTCCAGTCGTGCGTGGAAGTATCATTTCCAGGTTCTTGACCAGTTAAGTGTAGATTGAAAATACTCACTAAGAGCCAGGTGAACTACTATTCCAGTAGTATTATCTGCACCTAGTACTTAGTATGCCTCTTGAAATATAGTCCAGGGGTACATCGTTAACAGATGTAGTTCAAAGTTTCACCCTACAATGGAGCTAATTTAGCTGCATCATTTTATGGAAAAACGTTTCACCATGATTTGGTTAAATTGACCAGTTTAAGTACCAAATCATGGTTCAATGTTTCTGCATATAAAGCTGCATATAAGCTACTGCGGTGGCAGCTAAATCATCGTGAATTTTTAGTTGCTTTTATTAACAATGTACTCTACTGGCATTGTTTGCAATCAGGCTAAGATTGTAGACAATGACAAATGAAGACATAAACTACATGCTGATGAATAGAGGAAATCGTTAAATGATTCCAGCTTTTTCAAACAGCACCTTCGCTGATTTATTGACACAAAAGATTGGACTGAAAGGCACATGGAACAAAATGTGGCACAAATTTCCGAATTTTTTATTAGCAACTTAAAAGATACAGCAGACTGAGACAATTCAATACTTATTAAATTGTGTCGGTTTAGGATTCCGTATCATTCAAAATATGTCTTTTAAAAATATAAGGGAATGTGTAACAATAAAACTTTAAATAATAGTAAACTGCACACTCATTATAAGAACTCTTCGCTTTTGTTTTCAGTTTACTTTTTTTTCAGTTTCCAATAACAGTCTATGTATGGAACGGCTGCTACAGAAGAAGATCGAAATTTTTTCGATCAAAGCACGTGTTTAGCTAGATAAATATATTTTATGTGTGTTAATGCTTTACAATGTTTTAGTTGTTTTATGTTATGTTTTGTTATTAGTTAAACAGCTAACATTCCATGGCATTATAAAAAGAATACGTTGACCTCATTGCAAAATATACAACACACGTTTGAAGGAATCCGGTAGCGGTGATGGCGATGCGAAGATAAAGGTAGCGTATTTTTAAAGGAACATAATCACTTACACAAATAGTTTTCAAGGAGGGTACATAATGCGAATGTGAAGAAAATATACTGCATGAAAAGTTATCAGAATACGAGAACACTTATAATTAAAAATAACATTAATAATCTTCTTTCCTAAACACACAAAGTCTGGAGTTAACTTTTGACTACACGCGCTTATATATGTTAACATAAGGACACGCGTGGTGTATTTTTTATGCCAACAAAAAAGGCGAATGTGAAATAGAGAACAAATATTTATGCTATAAGATTTAATAATCACAACTTCTAACAAATATTCCTTGGATAAGCCCAATACAGAGTATAACATATCTCCCAATCTAATCTTCCAACTTCTTCATCGTCCTCCGGCTCGTCACATAAAACCTGAACCATAGCGTTTTTACGGGTACACGATCCCTAAAAATGTATTATTTTATTTCAAAATATATCTAGGACTATGCTTATGAACTTTAAATGTCATAACAATGTATTTTTTGCAAAGACTAGGGGCCAAGGTCCCCAGACTCGCTACGCTCGCTTTTGGGTGGAGGCATTCGGCCCCTAATAAGGCTTTTTCGTAAAAAAGACATAATTTCAACAGACAAAAACCAAAGATTGGATCATATGGAATGTTACTAAGCTACACATTGCTTGGTTCTTGCATGTTCATTGGTACATAAAAATTTAAATTTCACACTACAGTAGACCCCCTACCCCTCATTACACGGAATATATTTTGTAATGGGAATCCGTGTTGTACGGGTCCTGAGCTATACTCCACCTGGAGAGCGGACTCCGCTTATAATCGCTGGAAAAATTATTTGCACTCTTCAGAAACACAATGATATTTAATGTTGTCATTCAAAAGTTATAATTATTAGGAGCTAAAGCGTTATAAAATCAAAACATTTGTTTCAGCTGTATTTTTAATAATGTAAAACCTATTGGACACCTTGCGAATTTGCCACCCATGGCGATTTTTCCTTATTTGGCGACTTGCGTACATGTATAGTTAATAAAAGCTACGGAACAGATAGGATAGCTTGCCACCAATGGCGACTTTTCATTATTGGGCGATTGACACATGCTCGCAACCTATATTTACTGTTCATTTAAGGTTACCGGAAAACCGTTATCCATATTTTCATTGTAAGTGGAAAACTACAGTTAAGGCCGAGCAGAATTCGGAGAATGATCAACGAAAACTGAAATTGCCTAGAAATGATCATAATTTGCTTAAAACAGAATGAGTATGGCTAAAATAGCTACTAATAGCGTTTCCGAAAATTTGTGGCTAGTTAGGCTCTTAAAGTGTCCAGATCAAGCTACAAAGTGGCAAAGTCGGGGAATTAGGTGGACAGTAGCATAGACCAGGTATGCATCAATTGATAATAACTCATCACCAAAAACACGGCAAAATTAAACGTTTCGCCATACGGGCCGGCCACATCGTTAGAATAAAAGTATATTAAATTTCATGGATCAAAACCTACAGTGCGCGTAGAATTCAAACAGTTAGCGTAAAGAGACGGCAGTGAAACTCGGCAAACACTTGTGATGAGGGGGAAGAATGTAAAACTCGCTGATACTACAGAATAATCGCAACTTACGCGCATATGCAAACATGCTTGCTAAAAGATAGGAAATCCGCTATATTCAATTAATACATGAGCCAAACAGCGAACATTGCTGCAAAAGAAAGAAAAACATTGTGCAGAAATGGAGAGTGGTATATATCTTGAACTATTAAAAGAAGTAGGTCAGGAGTTATATATTAATACGCAAACGTAATATGTGATCTGCATCACAACAAGGTATCATCAATACTTTAACATAATTTTAGAATTTTTTTCGATCATTAAGCTGTTTGTTCCTCTCTTTTAAGCCTTTAGAATTGAGATTTCTTTTTAAAATTTACATTTATTTATATATTTAGATGATATTTTACACAAGGTAAATGTAGTTTCCAGTAATGGAATTGAAATGTAAGAGTTGCAGTCTTACATTTCAATTCCATTACTTTGTTGATGGATTGTGAGAGTTGAAGAAATTTATTTGTTAAATAGGCCTCAAATTTACTTGGAAAAGCAAAAAGAAATCCCCAGAGGGCAAAATAGTGTTTCCTATTGGTTTTACCTAAATAATTCACGAGTCAGCTTTTTAAGGTGTGCAATGAAAGGAGAAGTCCTAAAATACTGGTATTTTTAAAATGTAAGTAAATACAAAAATAGGAAATAGATGTTTATGATAAATACATGTTACTTTTCGTCTGAATAAAAATCTCAATTGTTTGCTTTGAAAGAAAATGCCACTAACTGTGATAAAATATACTAAAATGTTATTTTTTTCTACAATAATTCCGAAAAAGAACTCACAACTTATCAAAAGTACGAAAATTATTTTTACCGCCATTTATTCTTTGATTTTGCAGAAAAATAATTAACACTATTTTTTAAAGATCATGAAAACTCTTTTTTGTAAAACATTTTATACTGAAACACATATGTAATTCTAAAAATTAAGCATTATTATAACTTAAAGTTAGTTTTCAGAAATTTGATTAAGCTTAATTTTTCTCTCACTTTTAGTTATATTTCCTTGGGCATTTAATATAGTAAATGCACTTTTATCTTGAATTAGCTAAAAATTCAGGCATCGAGAATGTTTTAAAGTTATGAATGTACATTTAGTTGTTCTAATGGTGTGGAATTCCCGTATTTTACATAGAATAAACAAATCATAAGCATTTAAATCCAATGTATAATTTAATTTAATGTACCACTATAAATTACACATATAATAATGCTTTTAGAATGCACCTTTACAAATTTGCAATTTGTTATACCTCCATAATTTTAATCACGTACTTCTTACTTTAATAATGATATAATGTGTGGCCTTTTTGTATTGATTTTCATTAATATTTTAAGAATATTTCTACATTTAATGAAGTATATAATCGATAAATTAATAAAACTTTATCGTCCTTTTCTCTTATCTGATACTGAATATGAATGTACTAAAATGAAACTTAATGACATTTAATTTAATTAAACTGTGCATTAGAATTTTAATCTGATATTTAATGCGTTAAATGTTTATCCATTTGACTAATGGGTTTTTAAACAATCAATTATCGATAAAAAGTGAATTTTTAATAAATTTTCGTTGTGTTATACTTAAAAATACGGCTTTTTTAATGAGAGATAGAGTTTATATCATTAAAGGAAATGCAATTTTTTTGGATATATGGCTATAGACTAAGCAAAGATGAAAAATTTAATATCGCAGATAAGTTAAGATTTTTTTAGGGATAATCAAGTTAAGATGATACTTATCTGGGTAATTAAGACTTAATTTACGCATTAAAAAGACTTTTTATTTTAAAATATTAGCCGGAATTTAAAAACAAGAATGATTTTGCACGAGAACATGATAGCACGGGAAATATTCTATGGTATTTTAATACGAAATAATAGTTCGACTATTGATAAATTATATATTTTATACGTTATGTTTTATACTTTATGGATTGCAAATCATTTAACAAAATAATAGAGATAATAATAATAAAATATTAGCAATAAAACGACTAGAAATCAACTGTATATACAAGGCAAAGGAATTTTACTTAAATAGAAAGGTAAGCAGAAGAAACTTTAATCTCATTATCAAATTGGTTTCTTTTTTTATACATTTTAAATAATCTATTTGTTTATGACTTAAAATTTAAAAATTTCTATTGTTATATAAAATGCTTCTAAACTTTTATTACTGACGTGTACACTATAAATACCTTCAGACTTTTAAATAGGCTTTTATCAAAGAAGAATTTTCAGTCGTGAGAGAAACACAAGCTGTGTGATTTTTAGATCAAAGTTAATCATAATTTGGAAAATATTCACAAACGAGCGAAAATACTGTAGACTTACTGTTACTTTTCTTAAACATAGAAACTGTATTATTTCAAAAAAATTGTGTTTACACATTTTGAAAGATTATAAATAATACATGAAATATATGAAATAAATATCTTTAGAAAGTTTATTTTATGCAAGCAGTAAACCTACAAATATGCTTCATTCGGAAAAGAAAAAAAATCATAAGGAGATTATGAAATAACCAAATGCTGGCTTTGCATACATAACAGATAATTTGAATCATTTAAGTTTGTTGCTGTGCCACACAGCATGAGGCATTGAAAAGAGACATTTTCGAAATTAGCAAATGAGTCAAATCAACATACTTCCGATTTATTATGCTCGAGTGAAAAACAGTATTCTTTATCACCTTAGAAATATCTGCTTGAATAAAGACTCTCGCCTTTTGAGGGGATTTTTCGTTATTTTACTAAAATTCCGTAAATAACATGAATTTTTTTTCCCTTCCATTCATTATTTTCGTACGAGTCAAGTATTTAAATCGTTTATAATTCTAAATAGCAATTTAGCAAACATCGGTACATGATATAAGTTGAAATCAACCGTAAAGATACATTTTCTAAGAGCAGCTTTATTTAATTGTCTTAGTCTGGTAATTATGGGCGATTATATTTTGTAGAATCTACTTCGTAAAGACATCTTCGAAGGAATGTCTGATCGTACCATTAAAAGGTTAAGAGGATTCATGAGAAAATTACTATATGCCGAGTGTCCGTAACTGTTGTCACAAATTTTAAGGGTACATAGATCAAATAGTAACTAATAAGAATCACATAGTAATCTGGAGTTTGAAACGACAGCTTCATGTGGCTTGGAATAAAAGCTAAAATAATAGTGAACTTTTCTACCATTGTTCGTCAAAAACTAATGTATTTTCCTAAAGAGAACATGTGACTAAAATTGGTAGTTTAAAAATTCTTCTTCATTTCATGAATGAATTTTTTGGAGACGAGCCTATTGTTAAGGAAGCTTGATAAAAATATAGTACAGGCACTTCGATACTTTTCCCAAAATGATTATTAACAGGTAACTGAGAACGGAATTTTTGATCCCACATTGCTATGTGATCCTAATTCGTTATTTTGTGCTCTACCTCCCCTTAAACTCCATACAAATATTTACGGACACCCTTTATATATATATATATATATATACGAGGTTGGTTAAAAATGTGAGGCGCCAGGTCATTTAAATTATGAAATCCAAGAGAGGCACAGCAATAAATTTATGTATCGGTGATGAAGATTAATTAAATCGGTGATGAAGAAATTAAAACCCCGGTCTCTGATCCACCCAGTAACGGCGTCCTGGACTGCAGCTTCTGTTTGGAGATGCTGTTCTTCAAGCAGTTTCTTCAAAGGCCTGAAGAGACGGAAATCACAAGTATGGATATGTATAGAGGATGTTACAGTAAGTTCCATCGGAACCGCTGTGGTAAATCACGTGTCCAGGTCCATCTACTGGCATTCTTCTACGGCCTGGAGAAATTCACAAGGGGATGTAGTGAGGATGTTCCAATACGTTTCATCGGAAGCGCTGTAACTAACCAAGTGCCAAGGATCATCCAATGGCATTCTTCAACGGCCTGAAGGGACCGAAATCCCTGGGAGATGTAGAGAGGATATTCCAATACGTTCCATCGGAAACGCTGTCGCTCACCACATGCCCAGGTTCATCTAGTGGCATTCTTCAACGGCCTGAAGAGACGGAAATCACGAGGGGATGCGAAGTTGATGAACCAATATGATTCATCGAAAGAGATGCAGCGAACCACGCCTGGATTTTTATCTAGAGGCATTTGATTGCCGTGATTGTCTGTTGCACTTGGACGTGGAATTTCTCTCTTAGAGGTATACCTGCACCTGCGAAAGCTCCTGTTTCCTCAGTATTTGTACCACCTACGTATTTTGAGATTTTGCAGTAAACAGTTAAAGAAAAACCTGCACCCAATTTATGAGTATATATACTGTGAATGTGATAGATTTCGGTTTTATTTATTTATGTACTATTTATTCTTTAAAAGAAGTTCTCCACTCGGGAAAATCGACTAGTCGTCAGATGAATCATTTCAAAAGTTACTTGCTGTGCCGGAATATATATATGTTGTCAACATGACTGATTTTATTTTTATTTATTTACTTACTATTATTGGAGATTGTGTACTACCCTGAACAAAATAGAGTTTCATAAAATGTTGTAAATACACAATTGGTAGAAAATAATTATGTGAAACTGAAAGAAGAGGTAATTGTATGTTTTCAAGATATCTCTCATTTGTCCGTTTATAACTGAAGATAAATTCTGAAAAAAAATTTTAATCTATATAAACGAACCAGGATCATAAATAATAGCATCTCCAAATTTGGAAAGAATACTTTTACTTTGCACCCGAAGGAAAATTTACAAATAAGAAGTGTAGTTTAAGATACACTCAAAAATGATAAAGGACGCAGAGGCAGACTTTATTGGTAAAATAGTATCAGAGGAAAGATGTTCTACAGTCAGGGAAGTCGGATAAATACTTATTCGTTAAATGAATCATTACATCCTTACATAATGCGTAATTCCACAATTTATTACCTGTGCTTCTTCACCGAACATGAGGCTTGGGCGACGGAATTTCATTAGTTTATGCGATTCAAGGAGTGGGGGAAATTTCACAGTTGGTCAGTCTGTAGCAACTTACCGTAAAATAAATAAATGTATTTATTTATTTATTTAAGTATCAAGATATTAAGTATATGTAAGATCATTTATAACATTATACATGAAAACTGCAAAATCCTTTCCATATCAACTATATTCTAAATAAAGCTTTCACATAAAAAAAAATATACCGAACGAAATAAAATAAATTTCAAGCGATTACGGCAACGATGAATCACTTTGACTCCTGCGCAAAAGCAAGAACATGAGTTCAACAGTAATGCATTTGAAGGAAAGCGGAAAAAAAAAAACGGATAAATACATTCGAGATAGAAGGTCTAAAGTGGTTATCCATAAAAGTGAAAGGAATTTCCTTTTATATGATAATCAGACAAATGTTTTTAAAAGTCTAAAATAGTAATAATGGATTTTTAGAATGTTAACAGAAAGGACAATGGTACGTTTCTCTAAAAAAGAATAAGAAGTTAAGTGATTTCAAATTCAAATTCATTTTTCTTTTTCGGTGAAAGCAAAATTTATTTTATTCTGTCTTTGTTTTTGTGCAATTTTATATGTGCTTTCCTGAATTAAATAACCCGATGAGAAATATTGCTAAGTTTGATCATCACACAATGTCTGCAGTTTTGCCGTTGTTGAATGAAATTATCATTGTATGCAAACGTGAACAATATTCGTTTCGTTGTATGTTAAACTAATCATATTTCGTATTCAGAAACGGATTTAATATAGATCGGAAAGTGTAGATGAATAGATCTGCATTTATGTGCATTTATATTCCAATTTACTAAACGAAAACAAGTATGATATCACATTAGTTTAACTGCATAAAAGAAATAAACTGTGCTGAAGATTATTATTTAATTTATTTATTTTAACTGAATATAGAAAATGAAGTAAAGCGTATTACTGCCATTCTGCGTTGTTTTGATTCAAATGTCACCTGTTTCTGTACAGATACGAGAAAAAAAACTCTATTGCTATTACGTCACGTACATGTGATATATGTTTTCTGAAATCCTATCAAATGATATAATAAAACGTTTTTTTTAAAGATACAGTCAGAATAACGCCAGGGATTTCACTTGAATGATTCAAAATATTTTAAGAAATGTCCCTAATACAATCAATTGATTAATGAATAAATACAACAATAAAGAAAAGAGTTCTTCGAGGATTTTTAGGTGTTATGCAACAAAGTTCGGAGGCAAGAAGCTGTTCTCTGTACATACATTCAAACAAAGACAAAACTATTCCTGTTCCAATACTATTCCTACAAAATTTAATGAGAGATAGGACACTTAACAAAGATGACCACTGATCATGTATAAAAATTTGTTGCCTCAATAAATTTGCACTTTTTTCGAATGATTTGATTCTTGAGATTTATTTACTGTCATCGCAAATGGAGTTATATTTGGAAATTGAGTTGTTTGAAAGGATGTGGTAAAATAGTACCAGAATATTTTATAAGTACATTAAAATTCTTTTATTGCCTGCAGTTCCAGTTCAAAGTTCGCAATCGATAGCATTAAAATTTAAAAATTTCATGCGCATCCTCGTACCATTGACTAATACTTCCTTTGTATTTCAGTTTCTCATTAGTCTGAAGGTGCGATTAACTTTCAATACTAACTTATATTGTGGCAATCTACTATATTTTTCGGTTAGCCAGGCACATATCCTGCCAACTGTTTTTTTTTTTTTTTTTCTGGGAAACGTTTAAAGTCTACTTCAGAAACAATGCAGCTCTCCAAAACAGAGCCGGAAATTTTAATCCTTATACAAAATAGTATTTATATACAGAATTCTACGTATACAAAAATATCAATATACTAAAACGAAATGTGTATGTTTACTGGTTACATGATGTGGAAGTGGGAAAACATGGGGAATTAAATTAAACTTCCAATTTATGGGTAGGGATTAACCACTATGTACTGTAAATCGCTTTAGGTTTGTAAGCATTTGGCGCAGATCACAATTATTTGGCAATTTTTCACTTGCCCCCGGCTAACCGAAAAAAACCCGAACCCCTCGTAGTTAAATAATTCAAAAACTCTTCAGGATAGTTATTAATTTCATTGTCAGCATAGCAAATTATTTTATCCTAGCTATGGTGATATGTTCTCTGTTCATCAGATATTCGATTAAGTCAGCTTTAATAGAAATTCAGTAATGATTTTTAGTTTATATTACAACTGACTTCAATATGCAATCTGAGAGTACGTTTTCGGAAATATTCCCATACACTTCATTAATAATATTATTTGCATTCCCTAGTAATTGCTGAGGTATTTATTCAATAATGTTTTCGGAGAAGATTTGCTCTAGCATACTGCGTGGCGGGGGATTGTGAAGAAATTGTCGAAATGGAACGTTTCTGTCGAACATCTCTTGGATTGTAACGTGTCCAGATCGGTTTGTTTTTCTGAAGCTTTAAATCACGGAATTTACAACACTTCGCGCACTTATAGACCGTCTAAAAAAGTTGTCAAGCATTGGGCTAAAGCACATTTTAGTCGTTAGCGTTTCACCAAACTGGGGAATAAAATTACTGTTTGATAATTTGTTGTAATAGTACAACCCTATATTACTGCTGAAACTTAGTGTTGTTATTTCAAAATTGACACAACGTTGGAACCTTCCCTCTACTTGGCGCGAAATACTACGTGCCAAATTACTTCTTTAATTGTTTACGGTGCATTAGCATATTACAGAAAAATTTTAACATTCGAACAACCACCTCCATACGAACTTTAACTATGCCGAATTTCGCGCTCATGTGTTTCAGCAGTGTGCTGCAAAATTGACAGAAAGGTTTTCCTTAGCGTATTTATATATACATAGATTTCGCTGTACGTATATATATATTTATATTGCCGGCAAATTATGAAAAGCTGGCATTCTGTAGAATGCCCAAGCATTGTATATACTGCTGGACGTTTTTAGACAAAGTATGAAAGAAATGTCCTGATAAGGCTATTCTATAAAGGGAGGAGGGTCAGTTGCACCCGCGCCAACAGCTATCAATCAAATCGAGGGGGAAATTGCACGGGAATCCTTATCTTGCTCTCTTCACTCGAAGATATGCTAACGCTGGCACTTTGCGAGACACAAAAACATCAGCGGGTCCGGATATCACTGTAGGGGATCCCTCGAAAATATGCTACCGCTGGGCCTATACGAGACCCCCAAAAATCACTACGTCCGGCCACGCTGTAGGGGGCCCTTCGGAAATATGCTGCCCCTGGCCCTTTGCGAGACCAAGAAAATTCATTGTGTCCGGCCATTGCTGTAGGAAGCCCCTCGTAAGTGCGCTACAGCTGGCCCTTTGCGAGGTCGCAGGGTTCCCCTATGTTTTTCCTCCATTTCGCGAGTGCAACTCGCTGGTGGATTACTAAATTCATCAGCGGTGCAACACGCCCTTTCCTCCCTTCGCGTGGGGCAACAAGCCTATTCCCATATAAAGGACGTGCAATCCTCAAAAATAGGAATGCTGTTCTGAAAAGAATTATAACAGTTCCATAAAAAAATATGCAAAGAAAATTGAAGACTGCGCAAGACAAATTTAAAGGAAACTAAATTTTCGTATAAAAAATAATAAATTAAAATCAGCGTACTTCCTGCAATATTTTATTCTTGAAAATGATGCATGAAACTTCTTGATCTTGAGCATGAAACTTTGAATTACACTTCATTACATTTCGCATACAGTAGGAGATGCCTTTCACACTTTGCAGGTTTCTCATTTGACATCATGTAGAATGCCTAGGAGATGTGTGAAATACTAATCGTTTCATACATCGCCGGCTAGTTTTAGGCATTTTATACTATGCTTAGGCATTCTATAGAATGCCGGATTTCAAACTTTGCCGGCAACATATATATGTGTGGCGATCTTTCTGCATTGGAATATTGGTGAGGCTCGTTGCATTAAAACTTAGTTAATTGATAGTTCAAACAGCAAACAACAGGGGATGCAAGAACGGGCACTACTCAGGGGTCAATCAGCGTTCAAGTTCACAACAGCCGTGCTGAAATATGAGTACAGAGTCCTGTAGGCAGGAGAGAACCAAACTCGCTGATTGACAGCTTGCGCCATGACCACGGCATTTATGGCCATTCATGACCACGACAGTTTTAGGCATTTTATACAATGCTTAGGCATTCTATAGAATGCCAGATTTCAAACTTTGCCGGCAACATATATATGTGTGGCGATCTTTCTGCATTGGAATATTGGTGAGGCTCGTTGCATTAAAACTTAGTTAATTGATAGTTCAAACAGCAAACAACAGGGGATGCAAGAACGGGCACTACTCAGGGGTCAATCAGCGTTCAAGTTCACAACAGCCGTGCTGAAATATGAGTACAGAGTCCTGTAGGCAGGAGAGAACCAAACTCGCTGATTGACAGCTTGTGCCATGACCACGTGATCATTTGAGAACAATTATGGCAATTTCATTCGCTGATTACAAAGAAAAAGTAAGACTACACCTTTTGCATCGAAGACGAGTCTTGGGTGACGTAAAAAAAAAGCACAGATTATCCCATCTAATGTGGGAAAATCAACTTGAAGTCAAACTACGGTTTTTGAACGGAAATTTGACATGCAAAATTCTAAAAGGAAGTCCCAATATTTTCATACAAACATTCCTTAAAATATGACATAGGTTAAGTAATTATTTTTAAGATAACTTTATTAATTTGTAAACCTTAACTTATTAATTTGAACCGTTAAAAAACGCTACATGATGGAAAAGGGATGTAACATTTCATGTTTAATCATAAAAACTAACTTTTCTTTGCATATTTATTTTACTGTATTTTTTTTTCGTTTTTCAATTTCCCATTTTTATCCATATTCCGCATATTTAAAACTTAAAACTCTTTCATTTCCCCAGATACACATAAAATCATTGTTTCATTAATTAAATATTTATCATTAAATTAATATACTCACATTTAAAGATTTTTTTTTATTCTTTGAAATATAAATTTTTTCTTCTCCTAGCAAAATCAATTATATGTATCTTCTAGATCAAGGATTTGAATGTTAATTCTACATCGAATGCGATGGTAATGTTTCAAGGCAATTATCTGTGTGAACTCATGAAATATTGATGAGGCTTAATTACCGTGATCCGGGTACAATACATTTTATTTCGAGAATTCATTTAAATCTTGGAAAAGTTAGAACCGAATTTGCAAATAGTTAATAAAAGGTCAAAAGCCAAAAAAGGGGAATCGTAGTTTTTGATTAAACTACTAATTAAGATGTAAATAAAACGACTTCATTTCTGTTTAGCATTTTTCAAGTGCATGAAAAAAATGTGCATTCATATGCTAAAGAATGCTTATTTAAATATGAATGCATTAATGTTGATGGATAAGTATCATTGAAAAATATTATGCGTTACAAGCTAGAAAGTGCTGAAAGTTTCTTTTGTTGCTCGGCATTTTACCTGGTAAACTGAACAGATTTTTAATTTAACTTACAGGTAATAGCATTTCTTTGTTTTATATTCCCTTTATGAATTTTATGCATTTTTAAAGGGAGGTGATTAATTGAATCTCTCTTACTAAAATATTTTCTTCGGTAAATCAGAATTTTATACCGATGAGTAAAACTTTTAAAACAGAAAAATCGCACAACTTGTAGGATGTTTTTGGATTTGTCATATTTTTTAAGGTATATTGTTTATACTTTTTTAAGCAATGAATTAAAAATGTCTACACATTACAAAACTGTATACATTTTACTTAAGTTGCTTTAACGAAAAACAAAATTTATTTCTTTAAGGCAATATAAATAAAGAACTAGCGTAAATACAAGTTATTGGCTCTTTATGCAGATACTGGTACCTTTATATTCAGGAAAATGTTCAGAAAATGAAAAAAAAAATCGATGTTGAAAATAATTTCAATGAACAGCTCATCTAGTTTTTCCCGTGACATTAGCAATGTAATAGCTCACGTGCATCGCATTTTTTTAAAAAAACTGGTGCTTAGTGTGGTGGTTTGTTACAGTATTGGTTAAAATTTGAGGAAAACTAAAGCCTAAGATGATCGTACAGTGGTATTATGCCGCGCATAACCTGCCTGGCAAGTACTCCTAGTATTACGCTGAAAAAATTGAAAAATGATTGACATACACCAAAACACTAAAAAAACTAAAGACTCTATGAATTGCAACTAAATACCATTTATTCTTAGTCATTCCCCTAATATTAATTAACAGACGATATTGACATAATTTTAAACTTAAACATGTCTGGGGGAGATGTGGTTTTGGAGGATAAGGGGTATCCACAAAAGTTTTGAGACGCAAATAATAAATAGATTACTGTTAATATTCACCATTCTGATGAGGTAGCCGTCTTTACACAAGACACGATCGACGCGTGTCCTCTTGGAACCGCTGTCTTTTTCTTAAGCCCTCATCTGGCCTCTGATTCCATGTTTCTTTTGAACACAACTTGATCATATTGATTCGAAGCACACATTGATTTTTTAAGTCCGTTCACACCTTTTTTCAAACTCTGCTCTCTTCTTTTTCTCTAGCACACTCGTTCTGTCGTCTTTTTTTCTTCTCCCACGGGGTTGATTCCTCTTTTCTTACCCCCTCTTACATCATTGGCTGGAGTTTCTGATTTGTTCGTCTCGGGGAATTAATGCATCCTCTCGTCGAATCCCATACATGTAGGTGGATCATTCGGGACTATACCCCGCCAAATTTGCATATCATTTTCGGCCATAAATATTTTCGGCCATAAATATTTTAACGTTGACAGTTCATTGTGCTATAGTGTCCAGACTGTCCATTGCCTGGCGCCTCTTCTAATTTACGGTCTACTTGTGTGGTCTTCCCATGGGAACCGTCTCAAAATTATATTTTACTGCTGTTTCACTTCACCACATCTCTCCCCCGTGTACATAAAAAAAACAAGAAAAAAAAATATTCAATGTCCACAGTTACTAGTTCATTACACGTAGCTACACATGTGCTACGTTTTAAAATTTGGCACTTGTCCTGTATAGTCCATGCGATATAGTCCATCATACGTAGCAAATTATGTGCTACGTTCTACAGTGTAGTAGTTGGAGTTTAGTCCATATAGTCCGTCACGCGTAGCTACACATGGCAAAAGTCTCAGTTGTGATACATTTGTTCTCCCGTTGTGTCTCAAGCATTTTGTGGTTTCACGTGAACATTTTCGTTCTTCTTTGCGGGTTTGTTTTGTCAGATTTTGTTAAATCTGGCAGTATCGATAATGTTTCCGAACCACTTTGCATTAATAACATTAATGAGTTACCTTTGTATCTTGTTTCTCAATTTCTTCAAAATAATATATTGTACACCAATGGGATTGTACACACATTATTATGTTTGATCACACATTCTGTACCAACATGCACCATATTTATATTATTAGAGTACCATATTTATATTATATATATATTAAGAATAACATACAATATCATGTGTGTCTATTACTGGTTACACATATATATTTATCTGCATATCATAAAAAATACTCGTCTTCCTTCCTTTTTTTTTTTTTTTTTTTTTTTTTTTTTTTTTTTTTTTTTTTAAATTTATTATTATTATTATTATTATTATTATTATTATTATTTTTGCTCAGACAGGGGATTCATTCCTATATTGCACACCCTTTTATTTATACGGTACACCTCACGTACCACTGTTTCAAAATATCTAGCCATAATCATCGATGCGTTCTTATTTACTCATTCAATTCATTAAAAGAGTTTCACCGCTAAACCCGTGCGTTCTGGAACTCTCCTCTTGTATTCCTTTTAAGCAGATCCTTCCGGCTGCGAAACTGTTTGCCCTTTACAATTCGG
>JAWZYV010002630.1:0-15005 GCA_038373885.1 Cheiracanthium punctorium | reverse complement strand
TTTCAGGCGTCGATTAGCACAACTCGGGGTCCTGGGATTAGGAAAAGCACATGACCCCAATCAAAAAAGAGGGTTTAGTTATTATTAACCAAAAAAAAAATCTACTAAATATTGACTACGGATTTTAAGAAGAACCTTTTGAATTATTTTATAAAAAGCACTTAACAAAAAGTAGTATCTTGAAATTTATAAAACTCAAGTGACTTTTTTATTTAGTTTCGAAATGTAATATAAAACTAGAACACAGTAACATTTAAAAAGGCTTGTTTTCTGCACTTTGCTGATGCCAAATTTTAGTTTTCATTCATTGGAATCGAAATATATCTTCGACTAAAACTGTTTTACAATCTTCGCCAAGCATATTCCGACTATACTTCACCATTTTAAATAATGTTTGGAATGGGCATCATAATCCCTGAGTGTGCCGTGTTTGTCGTTCTTGTTCTATAAAACACATCTTTGGAATTGAAATCTATATATTAAAATCGCCTACTAAAACTATTTTACAAACTTCACCCAGTATATTCTAACAATACTTTTCAATTTTGGTTCGGTTTTGAAATTATTCTTTGGTAGCAAACCTGACGATCCATTATCGAAAACTGATAACCTTGTGTCGGAGCCCGAGCCCCCCCCCCCTCCTCTCCGCGTTATCTGGCAAACACATATGAAAAGATATTTACCACGACAGCTCATGTAGACGTCGCAGTCGGTCCTATTTTTTTTTAATTCCTACCTCTATAAATAATAGAATAAAATGTCCTGCTGCTTCAACAGAGTTGTTAAATGTTCTGTTAGATGTTAAGGTTTCGCCTATCACACCATTAAAATACTAGGCTATATAACTAAAACTTTGATGAAGGTAGGAATTAAAAAAAAAAAAAATAGGACCGACTGCGACTCCTGTTCATGTCTACAAAGCGTGCCTACAAAATCGGGCAGACAAAAATCGGGACGTGACAAACTGTACATAATCTGTAAACATTTGGTTAAGTATTATTTTTATTATAATGTATTTTATACATCAATATACTGTTTAGAATTAGAGTGTACAATAATGTGTTACCAGATTTCCCCGCATAATAGTCGCACCTAGACCTTCATAATAAAAAATTGGCGGGAAAAGTCCGACTATTACGCTAGTAAAAATAGGTCCGGTATCCTTGTTATGTAATACATATCTTATTGTGAATCACGGTCCATTGACTCCAAGAGACAAACGGATGTTTCCGAGTCAGTGAAATTCGAAATCAGTGAGTCTTCAGGCTTGCTTGAAAATTCTTTTTTTGGTGGAAATTTTCAGACGATGTTTCACTTTCTAAAAATTCCATTTGCAGAATGACAAGTAACTTTCGCTGGCCAATTTTTTTTCTTTTAAATCCACGCACATTTTTGATGGGTAACACGCTGCAGTAAACGTTAATAAAAAAAATACGAATTTCAAGTTGATATTTCAAGACAGACCATAGACATATGAATACAAGGAGATGGCATTAGCTATCTTTATCTTCAGCATTGAACGAAATGAAGTAACTGTGTTGGCCTCAGATCATTTAGTTGGTTTCTTTTTAAATAACACTGAAAGATGCACGATTTTACGGATTAAAAAAGTAAAGATGCACAATTATATGTTACAACTAGCCGCCTTTGGCGACCAGTTTTGGCAGTCGACAGCCGCTTCGCGGCCAAATTCAAATTTACAGTTTGCAGCGGCTTTCGGTGACCATCCGGTCTGTTAATGGGCTTCTTCGAGACCGAAATGTGCAACGTACGGCTACCGGGCCGCTTCGCTTTGCGACCTATGGATCGTTTGGATCGTTTTTACATTCTATGGTGAGCGGCCGTCTTTGGCAACTATCTGGTCCGCCGATTAGAACCCCCCCCCCCCCCGAGTCTCCCCGATTCGCTTAAAAATGAATCACACAGTAAAAAAAAAAAAAAAAAAAAAATTAAAAATGGACCGCTCTTTGGTAATAATGGGCAGCTAATGTGCCGTAAAATTCCAAGGAACATTACTTGAAAATTCCAGGAACTTTACTGAACAATGCACTTCAGAGGAACTTTCCTGAGTTGTACCGACAGTAAAGTTCCTGGTATGTTTTCATGAAAAATTCCTCGATTTATTTATTTTTTTTTATAGTGAACATCTGAAAAACACAATAGTACTTGAGATGCGATTTTATTAAAATACGCGTTTTTTTTTAGTTGATTGATTGATTGATTGAGGCTTATTGATACAAAATCCAGGCAGGATATGCTGCGCCAAACGATAGGGTAAAACCAATATAAAAGTGCAACAATAAAACGTGTAAAACATTAAAAAAAAATATGACTAGTCAAATACAGTAAAAAGTAGTAACAAACAAGTGTTGTAAGTTGGCGTGTGTGAATTAGAGATGAGTTCGGGCTCATTTTTTGAAGCCCGAGCCCGCCCGAGCCCGAAGACTTTTAATCCGAGCCCGCCCGAGCCCGAGCAATATTATTAAAGTTGCAGCCCGAGCCCGCCCGAGCCCGAAACTTCAGCTAAAGACAAATAAAATGAACTACTTCATTAATAGGATACAATAATTTTTGGAGCTTCACACACCTTCTAGTTCCCCGTGCCGCTATTTTTTGAAATAAGTACGTCTATTTATCCCATGAATCACGTTTTAAAATCTGTTTCAAGGAGTATGTTCAACAAAGGAGAAATTTTTCACGAGCCCGAACGCAATCGTGAATTACAGAGCCCGAGCCCGAGTCGGGCCCGGGCTCGGGCTCGGGCTGAGACCGTCTCATCTCTAGTGTGAATGGGGTCTGTCAGAACATGTCACACACTTCATAGCAATGAAAAAAAGGCCAATATGCCCCAGTAAGCAGAACAAGTTCTTAAGTGCGGTTTCACCCAAAATTTCGTCAAGTCTGCGGTAAGAGCAGTTAAAATAATTCTGGTAAAAAAGGATTGAAAGCTTTACAATTGGTTAAAATATGGCGTATGGTGAGATGAGTATTGCAATGGGAACACTGCCACACAGGTTCGCCAAAAAGCAGATATTTATGAGCCAGCCTCGTATGTATGACCTATACGTAGGTGTGTGTCAGAGTGACATCAAGCCTTGGGCAGAAAAGAGATGACCAGTGAGTGATAGGTGGTCGGGCAGTGTGAAGTTTATTTTCGTTTTCGTTGTGTCCATTTATTATGCCAAGTTTTATGTCCTCGTATGGTATGTGTCCGGTTGTAAGGCAACGAAGATTGCCTTACAGTCACATTCTGCATCGACTTTTTTGAAATGCCATAATTGGGTCGATCTTTTGACTTGAGATATCAATCGGACTTCAGGAAACGATCTATCCCTAAATTCAAGTCTAAATTTTAATTTCTTTAACAAAAGTTTTAATCCGACGTTCCGAGGGTCAGTAAGTTCCCCTCCCCTCCAGTTTCTGATAATGGTGCAAAATATGGAGGGAAAACTCCAACAAGGGCACCTTGTAAGCAGTAGCGCATCCAGGGGAGCAGCTGGGGGCTTTACCCCCCCCCCAAAAAAAAGCGATTGCTAATGGGAAGATGTGCAGTGGGGCCAGGGCGCACCAGGGCAGAGCCCCGGTACTTTTTTTTCTAGGCGGGGCGGCCCCCTGGTTAGGAAAAATATCAGATGTTAAACAAATGTCTGAATTATCAAGTTTTAATGATTCATTTAATCAGTTCGTTTGCGTGCAAAAATTCCAATAAAACATGTGACACCCTCAGTGTTTATTAGCCCTTTAACGCGCAGTGTTCCCGCTCTGGGAACACCCAACTCTGACGTTTTGACTGTTGCCAGTCACGAAGAATAGATTTGATTTCTATAGAAATAGTTGCGGGCGACATAGCTCCACGAAAATCCTTTACTTTTTAGCACGTCCTTTCCCGTCAAAAAAGGGTCACGATTCTTTTGAACAGCACTGACATCTGATGAAAAAATGGAAGAATGCGAGAACAGCTGGATGGATGGCCCAATGCTGGAAAAAAGGGCAGCCGTTGCCATCGCTCGACTTAACTACCAGCAAGATGGCGGACGATCGAAACGTTCATCGTGTGCCACAGATCTAGAGACCCTTTTTCGACGACAGCTGGCTGTGCCGGCTGCCCTTTTTTTCAGCATTGGAAAAGGGTTGCACCTCAAAGGGTTAAACTTAATAGTCTTCCGTTTCAACAATGGGATGCAATAACTTATGTCAAAACGTGGGCTATTTCAACGCGGAAATGCCGAAGATTAGACAATCACGCCATGTCGATCAAGAGCATTTCACAAGTCATATACTGAAGGACAGTAGGAACTAGGGTCACTGTTCAGAATTTGTTTTTCACTACTTTGAGTTTGTAAATAGACAAACAGCCATTTAATAAATTCTTTATTAAAAGAAACCGTTGGCCACGCCCTTTCTTTAAAAGATTCGCATGCGATGGACTTATTTATAGCGCCCCGCTACTTTTTATTTTAGAACTGCATCCCTGCTAATGGGTAACGTTTTGCTTTATTATGTACTCAAAATAGGTAAGATGATCGTTTTTTTTATAACTTAGCCCCTTCGAAAAAAAGCATTGGTTTAGACTAAAATTTTGCTTTATTGTACATTTTATTTGAATGAAATGAGCTTTTTTCAAAATTTAGCAAACCCCTCCCCCTAAGAATTTTTTTTTTAATTCTGTATTTGCTACTGCGTGTAATTTTTAAACGAAACATACGGTAAGTTCAGTTCTGGAAAATTCAGTTCTCACAAGCTGAAAGCCACTTCCGATACCAAATAGTCAGGAATCGGGGACGGCATTGCTGCCTTTAACCCTTTAACGAGCAGTGTTCCCGCTCTGGGAACACCTAACTCTGACGTTTTGACTGTTGCCAGTCACGAAGAATAGATTGGATTTCTAAAAAATAGTGGCGGGCGCCATAGATCCACGAGAATCCTTTACTTTTTAGCACGTCATTTCCCGTAACAAAAATTGTCACGATTATTTTTAACAGCACTGACATCTGCTGAAAAAATGGAAGAATGCGAGAACAAGCTGGATAGATCACCCAATGCTGAAAAAAAGGGCAACCGTTGCCATCGCTCGACTTAACGACCAGCAAGAGGGCGGACGATCGAAACGTTCATCGCCTGCCACAGATCTAGAGACCCCTTTTTTGACGACAGCTGGCTGTGCCCGCCCATCTTGCTGGTAGTTAAGTCGAGCGATGGCAACGGCTGCCCTTTTTTCAGCATTGGGAAAGGGTTGCGCCTCAAAGGGTTAAGCGGATGTTACCGTGTTCTTTCTTAGTTCTGTGGCCCCTTTATTGTTGTTCCACTACTGTGCGAGTTGCAGTTGTACAACGGTTCAGGGTTGCCCTGCGGCCCCCGCTTCAGAAAGCTCTGATAGGTTTTAACACTTTATAAATGAGGCCATAATTACTTTAATTCGTAAAAAAAAAAAAAATTCAAGAAGTAGCACTGACATCTGCTGAAAAATGGAAGAACGCGAGAACAAGCTGGATAGATCACCCAATGCTGAAAAAAAGGGCAGCCGTTGCCATCGCTCGACTTTACTACCAGCAAGATGGCGGACGATCGAAACGTTCATCGCGTGCCACAGATCTAGAGACCCACTTTTGACGACAGCTGGCTGTGCCCGCGGTCACAGCCAGCTGTGCGTAAAAAAAAGGGGTCTCTAGATCTGTGGCACGCTATGAACGTTTCGATCGTTCGCCATCTTGCTGGTCGTGAAGTCGAGCGATGGCAACGGCTGCCCTTTTTTTCAGCATTGGGAAAGGATTGCGCCTTAAAGGGTTCAAATACGAGCAATTCTTATGATTTCCCTAACATCCCTCCAAGAAAAGATATAATTTAGTTGCCCGTTTATCATCTCATTTGCTTTTATTCTTTATATTTGCAGAGACGGAGAGAAATGTCCGTGCCAACGACCCTGACTTCAATGCACAGTTCAAGTACGCCGTAAGTAGAAAATTACAGTGCTTTCTTTTCTTTTTTATTTTTTCAATTGACGTGGGTGACACAAAAAGGCGCCTTCTTTGTCATTAGCCTCATCGCATAACACAACGCTCATTTCTTTACGTCTCATGTATAAATATCTGTCTTATTTGTCTATTAAGTGCATTTTAATTGGTTGAAAGCTCCCGACTAAGCGTTTTAGTTAAAATTTCTGCGAGGGCGGGTGAGCGGGTGATTTTGCACGGCAGACCTTTTCAGTTTAAAGCACGTGATTACATAAGCGTAAAGTTTTCAAAATTATTGGGGGGGCCGGGCCCCACAACCACATATATTCACGTCAGTGGCGTAGCCAAGGAGGGGTTGGGAGGGTCATACCCCCAATATGGGATTTTTTGCCATACAAAATGTATATTCTTCACTCCCTTATCATACACCCGTATACATATATGTGTGTTGCAGAAGTCGTAACCCTCCCCCCCATAAAATATTTCTGGCTACGCTACTGATTCACGTTACTCATAACTGCCAATTACTACGGAATATAATTAACTACTTTCTCTACATGATTTTTCGGCTTAAAATATAGCAAAATTTTTGTGCTGCGAGCGCGAGCTGGTTACTATTTTGAAAAAAATAATTAAAAAATATACTGTTTACAAAAAGTGGTTAGTTATATTCCGTAGTAGTTGGCAGCTATGACTTACTATATATAAGTGTCAATTATTGGAGGCCCTCGAGCTCTATGGGTCCATAGAATTCTACATCTATGTAAGGTAAGTATCCATGTTAGTATCTTTCTACCATGTTATAAGTTAAAAATAGAAGCAAAAGTAAAGGATCCAAAGGAGGAAAAAAAAACATTTTCGATGAGATAGTGCATTTTAGACACGTCTGAACTTTTCTTCATTTCATACTTTACATAGCTAAATCTAATTTTAATGAACCAGAGCTTGGCGAGGGCGGCTAGTAACATTGTGTGTTACGTGGCGTCACAATGAATACCAAATCATGATTGAAATCAAAACAAGAAAATTTTTAAAAGTACAAGTAAAGGTTTTTTTAAGCGTTTGTAAATGGCTTGAAATACTTTTTTTATGTTAGTATAAATTAGTTTTCTGTATTGAGTGGTAAATTATTGGGTGGGCTCAGCCCCTATTCACAATTTATTGGGGGGGGCTCGAGCCCCACGGGCCCATATAACTCTACGCCTATGCGTGATTAATTACCTGTGCTCTGCTGGGACGGTATGAAGCGATTATATCAGATGCATGCAATACATCTGTACTGATACATAAGAGGAATAATAAATTATTTTAAACTCCAAGCAACACAATTTTTCATTTGCCTACAAAGAATTGAAGAGCGGAGTGGATGAACATGTTAGGTGATGTATCTCATTTAAAATAATATTATACAGAGTGAATCTAAACTCTTGGGTAAAACTTTAAGGGGGTGATAGAGCACATAATAAGGAATCAGAACCACATAGCAATGTGGGGTCGGCAACGTCGTCTTCGAAGTGCCGAAACAACAGTGACATTTCCGACCCTTGTTCGTCAGAAACTATAGTGTATTTTTCCCCGAAAACAGAAGACTAAAATGGATAGTTTTAAAAATTCTATTTTATTTCATGGATGAAATTTTCGGAGACGAGCTTAGTGTTTATGAAACTTGGTTAATTAATGAGACGGGCACTTCAATGCTTTTCCCAAAGTGATTATTACCGGGTAAGTGAAAACTGCGTTTTTGACCCCATATTGCTATGTGATTACGATTCCTCATTGTGTGCCCTATCACCCCTTAAAGTTTTGCCCAAGAGTTTAGATTCACCCTGTATATTAAATATGGAGTGACTCCCTTCGACTTCCCGAACACTTGATCTGTATGAGTTGTGTTGTACTTTGAGATTAGCTGTGTGCCAATTAGCTATACGTGGGCTCTAGGCCGAGGGGTGGGATGCTGTCCTTGGGATTCTTTCAAAAGGGTCGTAACCCATATTTACTCTAAGTTTCGGAGAAAACCACGAAAAACTCCTAACGGTTAGGTCGACGGGCGCGACCTGGTTTTGAACCAGGCACCCAGTTCAGAGCGCTATGCGCTATACCACAGGTTAGGCCTTGATCTGTATCAAGCGTTTAAATAATTTTAATTCAACTAATCAGGATGCTAGTGCACTTCGAAAATTTGAGTGTATAGGCCTCAATGTATAAGAATGCTTTTTCGTAGCTCTGAAAAAAATAAAATAAAAGCCCTACACACACCAAAATCTATGAAGTACGTACAGCAGTCGCCTGTAATATGCGTACTTAATTTGAGATCAACTGGATGAATCCTATAAACTCTAGCCCAGTTTCGAGAATTTGCGCCTATTGGCCGTAATGTATAAGAATTAATTTCTGTAGCCCTGTACAAAAACTATTGGCACTACACACACCAAAATCTGTACAGGTTGAGTGAGAGTGACCTGTAATATACATTCCAAGTTTGAGCGAAACAGAATGCTCCATTTGGACGATAGCTGACTTTGAATAATTTGCTTCCAAAGGCCTTATTATGCAAGAATTATTTTTTGAAACTCCATGAACAAACTATCAGCTCTACAGACATCAAAATCTATGTAATCCATGCGACCATGACCTATAATATACATACCCAGATACACCACGTTAGACGCTAGCGCACTTTCAAGAACTTCTGTCCACAGGTAATAATGTACAAGAATTCTTTTTTTGTCCCTGTAAAAAAAGAAAAATAGTCCGATACACAGTAAAAGCGATACCGGTAGTGCGAGGGTGGTACGTAATATATATGCCAAATCTGAGCTCAAAGAAATGCACCGTTTAGGAGTTATTATATATGTGTGTGTTCTCACACACATATGTATATACATCAGCGTAGAAATAGCATAAATGAATTCAGAAGACTTAAAAACGTGTAAGCATATCAAAATCTCAAAGTGGAATTTTTTCATGATTATAATACTTTCTTTGCATGGTACATCTTCGGAAAGTAATAAGATTTCCGGTTGGAAGAACATGTTAACCCTTCACTGATTTAAGAATTGCCAAGAATATCGCTTTCAATCTATTTGTTTTCTCGTGTTATAGTTAGGAAATGAATGATAAATTTTGATTAATGTAATGAAATAGAAAATTACTAAAAAAATAATAAGCGTAAGCTATACGTTGGATGACTGGTTTTATGAACAGCGAACGAGCTTTTTTCAAAAGAGCATAGGACCCACCATTCTGAAGGAGTCAAGTAATACTTTCATTGATACACTTTCAGAAAATCGAATCCTTTAATCATAAAACAGACGTCGGAAAGTTCACAAATGCTCTTTTTGGGGAGAGGAAGGGGCTCGACATGATTAGAAAGTGAGTGGAAAGCTGTCTATTTAAAATAGGGATGGACGCGAGACGACTTTTTTGCGAGACGAGACAGAGATTTACAGCTTTTTTGCGAGACGAGACACACATTTTTAACATTACGACATAGGGATTTTTGCGAGACGAGACAAGCTTTTAGGCTATTTTGCGAGACGCGAGACGCTTATTTTTCGTCTCGCGTCCATCCCTAATTTAAAACAATCTACTCTAATACAGGGATGAGCCAGCTGCTCCAATTGCTCCAAATTACACCAAATCCATGATGATGCTCCAATCTGCTACAAAAAAATCATTTTTAGACATTTTTGCTCCAAATTCACCGAATGTGCAATTTTAAATTTTTTCATGTGCCGAAAACGTTTTTAATCTCCTAAATTTGTACAAAAAATCTCATTGCACATTCTAATTTCAATCATTGCTCATTCATTGCACATTCTCTTTTGTTTTTCATCAATCCTTTTTTCCATCCAATTCCTTTGACATTTCTTTGTTAAAAACTTCCAATACTTGAAGAAATTGACCCTTCTTTTAAATTTAATAATTTTATTTAATTTGATGAAATTTTTTGTTACCAATTTTTTTCAAGCCACTGAAAGTAGTTAAAAGGTTTAGTAAATATTAGTTTTTTGATTTATAGATATTTAGTATAAAAAACTGTATTAATGTATAAAAAAACTGATTAATTTATAAAAAAATCTGAACCTTTTTAATAATTATATTTTAAAACTTCTGACACAACCACCCCTTGCAGAAATAAAATTCGAAATTATATAAAGCAATGTTAAATTGGATGAAAAATGTCTTGTTTGGGAGACTTTTGATTCACCATTTCTAACTAAAACTGGTCATATCGTGGAATTTTTATTTTAAATTGGGGGGAGGGAAAGAAAAGATAGTGTAGGAAATGTGAATATGATGTATTTTATGCAAGAATTGTCTGTGCATGTGTAGTTTTTGTTGCTAGCAAAGTGTTTTAAGAACTTCCCTAATTTTCATTTTTCAGATTAGCATTCTTAAATAACTTCTCCCTTCCCACAAAAAGTAAATTCTGTGTTTCAAAATTGACATTTATGTGCTCCATAACTGACTTTTTTTTGTTCCGAATTGCTCGAGAAATCTGTTTTTGTTGCTCCAAACTGCTCCAAAAAAGTGATTTTTTCTTGCTCCACAAATTGCTCCAAAATTTAATTTCTGATGGCACTTGCCTGCTAATAGAACATGCAGTCGCGATGGAAGCTGATTAAGTGAAATATTTGGTTGTCATGTTTCAAAGGAATGGTTGCATTGAATAGATTTTTCCGTTTTTTTTTTTTACAATTTTAATTTAACGGTACTTCTAAGTACCGTCAGTAGATAAAGGGTTATAAGGACTGCATTAAATATTAGACTTCCATTCGTGCTACCCATTCTCGATGTAAGGCGACTTTCAGCAGATATTATATATACTACAGGCTTCGTGAAATCAGCAAAATCTGTCCACAAGGACGGTTTTTGAGAATTTTTACCCGTCTTCTTAAGTTTTCTAAACTTTGGCGATGAAAGTTAGAAAAGTTTTGCGTTAGGAAAAATTGCATTTACTACGTTCGCTAATGATGACCTTTCAGGGTGGAGAAAAGATAATATCTTTGAAATAGTTTTATAACACTTTCCAGCAAGGTTGAAATGTGTGTAACAGGATTTCGGTTTGTCTGCCTGTCCGTCAATCCCTCCTTGCTCTAACTCCCGTAAGTATGCACTGATTTCTACGAAATATATATATTATTCTTATCTATTGTAACATGTACTGTATGGAAAATGGTATAAGTAGTATTTATAGTTCTCCAACAAGAAGACTCAAAAGATTGCCAATACATTACGTTCTACGGGCAGTCGTTTTTTAAAGCGTGTTTTAGAGATATTAGGCTACTTGAAATGAAACATAATTGATAAGGATTACAAGATGAAGCTTTTCATCGAAAATAGTGCTTGTACAATTAATAGTTCTACAGGAGTACTCAAAATAATTCCAATATATTACGGTCAATGGCAACTGAGAGACAGGCATCCATTTAAAGCATAATACTATCCTATACTAGGTAATTAGCTAGTGATCCGACGATAATTGTGTGCCTCCCTCAAAAGTCGCCAATATTTGCTAATTTTGCAATAAATCGCCAAATATGGTGTGAAAAAAAAAGTTTCGAATGAAGATAGAAAGTGTTTTATAATTTAGGCGAACTGCATGATTTGCCTTTCTTGTTTAATCACGAGCCTGGCACGCAGTATAGAAAAAAAAATTCTTGTAATTTAACAGCTTACTATCTCATGTTTACTAAACTGCCTCTTTACATGGTTATCCACTCAGATCTTCAATTATAAACAAGCAAATAAACTAAATGAAATCGCCTAACAAACAGTCGAACATTTCTCCTCCTTCATCGCAAAGACGTGGCGACAAGAGATTTCTTTTTGTGTCCATCGTTTCTTCCTGGCATGGATCTTTGAATACCAAGGAAGATTAACAGCTGTTATCCAGTTCGTTCCTGATGTGGAAAAGCAGCTTCAACGTACCAAACTCAATTTATGAACCACTGTCATAACAGCTACATAAGAGCAGCTTTAATGTATATGGACATTGAAAAGTTATTATTAAGTGAAGTAGAAATAAGTTAATAAAAATAAAAATCTGCAGTGACTCCACTCGACTTTCCGAACACTTACGATTAAGATCGTCAGCAAGCATTTAAATGAATTTTAATCGATGAATAATTCAGCAAAAATTCTTAGTTTTTTTTCAATTTGAGCTCAATCGAATGTACCGTTTAAACGTTAGCGCACTTTCGAGAATTTCCCCCCATAGGCCATAATGTAAAAGAAATCTTTGTCGTAGCCCTGTAGGAAAACTATAAGTCCTATACACACAAAAATCAATACCGGTCTTGCGACGGTGGTTTATAACATATATATACCCAATTGGAGCTCCATCGAATGTACCGTTTAAACGCTAACGCACTTTCACGAATTTCCCCCATAGGTCATAATGTAAAAGAAATCTTTTTAATAGCCCTGTAGAAAAACTATAAGTCCTATACACACCAAAATCAATACCGGGCTTGCGACGGTGGTTTAAAACATATATACCCAATTGGAGCTCCATCGAATGCCCCGTTTAGGAGCTATCGTGTTCACTCACATACACGCACACACGCATACATACATGCATCTCGTAAAAATAGCATAAATGAATTCAGAAGACCTCAAAACGTGTCAATACACCAAAATCTCGAAGTCAAATTTTTTAATAATTACAATACTTTCCTTACATGGTACATGTTCGGAAAGTAATAATAAACAAAATAAAAATGTGTTGTAGCCAATAAGAATTAAAATTTAACATTGATCTCTACCTTTTGTTATATTTTTTTATAGTTCCATGAGAATTTAACTTCATATTTTTCGTTTTTTATAGCAATAAGCCGAGCACCCTCAATCTGATACACCCTATTCTTTCTCGTTTTAGGCTTTAAAGACCATATAAACTAATGGCATGTCATTCCACCTCGAAAAGACATAATGTGATCTGCCTTTTAATAGTGAAAGGTGGGGGGGGGAGTACCCTTTTAAGGATATTCATGTTCTTTAGGTCTATTCTTGAAGACATTCGATATTTGTGAAAAGAAATATCGATCGATTATGTAACGTTTTCTTCTTCTTAAAGCAGATTTTACTCTTAGTAGGTGGTCTGTAAATTATTATAAAGAAATAATTGAAGGCAGCTTTTATATAGGAAGATTTTTTCTTAAAATTAAAAAAAAAATGTTCATTAATTATAGTAATATGATATCAGCGAATACATACTTAAGTCAGTATTGCTCATTTTTACTTTCCGAACATGTACCATGTAAGGAAAGTATTGTAATCATGAAAAAATTCGAATTCGAGATTTTGGTGTATTGACACGTTTAGAGGGCTTCTGAATTCATTTATGCTATTTTTACGAGATGTATGTATGTATGTGTGTATGTGTGTGTGTGTGTATGTGTGTGTATGTGTGTTTGTGTGTATGTGAGTGAACACGATAGCTCCTGAACGGAGCATTCGATGGAGCTCAAATTGGATATATATGTCATAAACCACCGTCGCAAGACCGGTATTGATTTGGGTGTGTATAGGACTTATAGTTTTTCTACAGAGCTATGACAAAGATTTCTTTTACATTATGGCCTATGGGAGGAATTTCTTGAAAGTGCGCTAGCGTTTAAACAGTCGATTCGATTGAGCTCAAATTGGGTATATATGTTATAAACCACCGTTGCAAGACCGGTATTGATTTCGGTGTGTATAGGACTTATAGTTTTTCTACAGGGCTACGACAAAGATTTCTTTTACATTATGGCCTATGGGGGGGATTTCTTGAAAGTGCGCTAGCGTTTAAACGATACATTCGATTGAGCTCAAATTCGGTATACATGTTATAAACCACCATCCTAAGACCGGTATTGATTTTGGTGTGTATAGGACTTATAGTTCTCCTAAAGGGCTACGACAAAACTTTCTTTTATGTTATGGCATAATGGCATATGGGGAGAAATTCTTGAAAGTGCGCAAGCGTTTAAACGGTGCATTCGATGGAGTTTCAATTTGGTATATATGTTTGAATTATTCATCGATTAAAATTTATTTAAGTGTTTGGTAATGATCTTAATCGTAAGTGTTCGGAAAGTCGAGTGGAGTCACTCCAGATTTTTTTTTTTAAGGTAGCATGCAAATTATTTTAAATAAATAATTGAACTCCAGTCCTTGTATTTGCGAACATTTTTACTTAAAATAATTAACTAACGGTAAACGTAATGAGATTGATTTGCCTTTCTTTTTAACACATTCCAACAAATTTGAAAATTGCTTTTGATTCGGTATGTCTGTCCGTCAGTCCTTTAACTGCCATAAATATGTTTCGATTACTTCGAAAATCATGCATGTTATTCCTGTTTTCCGTAACATGTATCCTATGTATCCTATTGAAAACGGTTTATGTGGTATTTACAGTATTTTTGCGGGAGCACTCAAAAGAATTCAAATACATTACTCTCTGTGAGCAGTCGTTCTTTAAACCGTATTTTAGAGATATTCGTCTCTTTCAAACTAAATAAAATTGATGTATGTTGTTAAGGATCACACACACAAAAAAAATGTTTCCCATCAGAAATAGTATATGTTGTATTTATCGTTTTTCTTCAGGAGCACTCAAAATAATTCTAGTACACCATTCTCTATGACAGTTTAGAAACATTCATGCATTTCAGGCACAGTATAATAAGTATAGAGGTGTTACAGCGTACTCTTCATTTAATGTTTATAAATAACATTTAAAAATCTTTTACAGTGTCTGGAAAAAATACATGAATAGGGATGAACGCGTGAATGGGAGTTGTTGACATAAAGCGCCCCCTACATCATGATGCGTTCGTTTTCGCCCATGCTTTTCTATGTGAATTTGTCTTCTTTTCCTATTCCCTACCTCCCTACTAAATATGATGAATTGAGAATCACCCTGTATACTGCTGTTAATGCTTCTTTACTTGAAGGCCAATATTAACTGAAATAATTTAAGACAGTTAATTAGTTCTCTAGGAGTGTATAAAACTCTGTTTAATTCCTACTTTGTGATTTTTGAAATATGAGGTAGTTCGG
>JAWZYV010002629.1:0-27903 GCA_038373885.1 Cheiracanthium punctorium | reverse complement strand
CAAATCTATTGTCTGTATTTCCCATGTTTTTCAAGATACGAAGAAAAATTGGAATCGTGGATTGATGATCATGACGGTTGGGAAAGTATAACATCGTTATCGGTAATCCGACAACAAGAACAGTTGATAATAATATTAAATCATCCATGTTGGGTGAAGAGAATTTTATATGGAACGGTACGAATGATTGGTACGTTCGCATATATGGCAAATTTTATAAGTAACGATAACCTATTTCTCTGATCCTGTTAATATATACATATTTTTTTTTTTCTTTGGTAGTAAGTACCATTATTGTGTGTGTGTATATAATACATTTTTATTTTTTTCTTAATAAAGACAATGAATCAACTATAGCAGTGTAATGTAATTTTTTTTTTTTTTAATATACGTAACAAAATTTTACATCCTCTGTACGACGATTATTTAAAAGAAAAGGTACGTACCTATATAATGTGTACACAACAACAATACTTTTTTTTTGTTTTGCATTAAGATAATGTTCAAATATACTGATTCGATAAAATTTTGAACAGGGTACGGCACTCGGATACTTTTTTGGGAGACTGTACGTGATGATTTTATGATTGCTAAATCGAAAACAGAGGGATCGCAATCTCCTTCCATTTCAAAAGCTCTCAGCTACCACAGACTCGGATAGAGGACGATCTAAAAGATCTAAGCGAAATTTCACTATAAGGTGACGCTGTGAGTTGTAATTATTAAGCCGGATTCATACTGGCTGTACCGCACCGCTAAAACGCCGCAATGACGTCACGTGGCGGAGCAGAATGGTCCCCGCGCGGCGAGCGCCGAGGGTTTGCGCAATATCTGGCAAGAACAGATATTCCGCAGCGACCGCAAAGCTACAGCCAATTACAGAAGAGCTGCTACGCTACAGCCAATTACAGAAGGCGTGTGTGACACGCCTTCTGACAGAACGATGGCTGATGTTCGATTATTTTAAAGATAAATATGTTAAAATAAGTTGATTTCTCCTTAACATTAATCGATTATCCATTATAAAACAATCTTTTAAAAGCACAACAGAAGAAACGAAAGAGAAGTACGCCGAAGAACAACAAATAAAAATGTCGTGCATTCATTGGTGTATTTACTTGCGGCACCGCAAGCTCGCCTCGCAGACAGCCAACGGTCCAAAACGGCGAAACAGTACGGCATGGTTGCGGTGCGGCGCGGCAGGTATGAATCCACCTTTACGTTTATGATTTCCATATGCGTACAGCCATGGACAACTACCCTTCCTTATCCCTGTTTCAATCTTCACGTTTTCGTAAAGTGCGATCGACAGGCAAATGGCCCCAGATACTACGGATATCAGAATTTTATATACTGTCATTTGTACCATGCTACGAAAACAAAATAACTATAATAAAAACATAATAAAAACAAACAAAGAAAGAAATTCAATAAAACATTAACTATATTAACACGTATTTTAAAGAAGAGCAATGTTTTAACATAAACTAATATTCTGCGATCATGAAACTGTTTTCCAAACAGCCGTAAAATAAGACTTTTTGTACCAATGCGCATCTCATTCTTAAGCGTTCCCGCCTAATTCAATTTATCCGATTCAAAGGCGAGTCAAGTTTAATTAAATCGAAGCGTAATTCTACAGTTGAAGTTCATTAGTGGGAGTTCTCAGGCCGTGTCGCAGCTTTTGAAACATTCCAATCAGAAATGCTTGTAATTCAAATAGCTGTACTGCATGCACTATCTCATACTGTTAACATTTAATTGAGGAGTGGGGGTGGGGGATCGACCGAAAGTTTTTGGATACGATGAAATAAATTTTGATTTGTTATTTCAAATGTAAATTTGTGAGTGGAATCCTATAACCTTTTGCAGCCCAATGTTCCCAACGGGGAACATCAAATTAAAAATTTATACAAAAATGAAATTTTATAAATATTGTCTTGAAAAAATTAGCAGATAAGGTTATAAGGCGACTTGATTTTTTTAAATAGAAGTTGTGTTTCTATCATTAATGAAAAAATGGACAATAAATGATTAAATAGCCATTTTCATAATTTTTTCCAGAGCTATAGTGAATATCCGCCCTCCCCCTTGAAACTTAATTCATATCTTTACTTAAATTTAAAAATAAAACCTTTTATTAATTGTTAATATTACATTTATTTTTTAAACTACTTATTAGCATATTCCGTTTTTAAAGCCAATGTAAAAGTATAGTCAAAAATGACCCATGCTCCCGATTGGCAACACACAAGGAACATTGTACACAATATCCCCGCCCCCATATTTAAATGACTAATATCATTTAACTAACGCATTAGAAGACAAGCAAAAAACTATTTTAAAATATGCGTCGATCTCAATTTGGTCTGTAAAATGTTAAACGTAATTTAAAATTATACGCGTTCAAAATTAAGACTTTGCGGTCGTCTATCTGCTGTCGGCCACCAGAGACCATTTCTGTGACTACTGTATGTTACACCTGGCCGCAGGGGCGTAGCCAAGGGGAGAGGGGTTAGGGGGGTCATAACCCCCCCCCCCATGAGGAATTTTTTGCCCTACAAAATGTATATTCTTCACTACATTATCACACCCACGTATACATATATATGAGTTGTAGTAGTCGTAACCCCCTCCATGAAAAATTTCTGGCTACGCCCCTGCCTGGCCGAAACAGCTCTGTAAATGTATTATTATTCACAATCGGTGTTTTCACAATCTCGTTTTTTCTCTTGTCGAAGAAGCGAATATTTCTAGATAAAGAATATTCATCTAAATAAATAAATTACTGTACGTGTTTCATTTTAAGTGAAAAGAAATATATGATTGTGAGTGCAACAAATAGAGAAACAATAAGATGTTGTTTGTTTGTGGCTTAAGCCCGACTAACTGCACTCGGGTCCTAGGCCTACAGTGGAATGCCCTCCGTTGGGGACTTTCTAATTGATCCTAGATCGTATCTACGCGACGTTTCGGAGAAAACCACGGAAAACTCCGAACGGCTGGGTCGAGAGACGCAACTGGGGTTTGAACCTGGCGCCTCGCGCCTTCCAGTTTCGAGGACAGAACCCTTCAGCCACTGGTGGGGCAACATATAATAAATTAACTTTTATGAAAAGAAAAAAAATTAGAAAATTATTCCCACCAGAAATTAAGAACAGCAATTTTTTTAAACCAATATATGTCAATAGATTTTATTGTAGCTCACCAACTGCATGAAGTACTCAAGAAAACTGGCTGCTGCCGGTAATATCAAAATCAGTGCAACCGTGGCAAACGTTATGTGCATAGAATGCCGTCACTGCGACCGGTAATATGGAAATCAATGCAACGGTGCGTTGTAAGCGTTATGCGCATAGAATGCAATCACTGCGATCGTGACGCTGGGCTAGTATTATTTTCGCAGCAACTGGCAACTTATCTAGCAACTATTGTTGTCACTCAGCAACTGGCTGAGTGACAACAATTCTTCACAAATCACGTGTTTTTCACGACATCGACACTCGGCCCATGTGTTACGCTGAGCTCTGCTCATGGGGAGGACATGTCGGGTGAGAAAGAGAAAAAGACTTTATTTAATTTTCGGAATTTATTTATAAATTTCAAGGAGGAGCCTAAGAATTCATGGAACATGTTACCAGGGGCGGCATCCCTGATCCAACTTATTTCAATAACTGTTCACGTCAAGTTTTTGACACCGTTTTCGCATTTCCTCATCATTCATTGTAAGAATCCCTATTGGCTTGCGTGATTCTCTATGAGCCGAAGCAAATTTTCTATCTCTTTATTCTTCCGCTCAGGGGCGAAGCCTTCAGTCCGCGCACGATGCGCAGATGAGTAGCAGGTTTCTGAAAAATGCGAAGAGTTTTGAACTTGAATTCAGCGTATTTAAAAACCCAATTTTATAACATTTTCTCAATAGAATAATCTTTTTTTTTTTTTTGCAAAGGAATGGCTTATAAGGTAATTTTATTATTTTCTTGTTTGGTTTCGCAGAGAAACCTCCGTTTATACAAGATTCTTACTGCTGCCATCTTTTGGTCATAAAGGAAATCGTCCCGACCGAAAACAGATGCGCTGATAACAGAGCATCTCGTCCGATGACGCGCGCAGTTCCTTGCCCAGCAAACACAGCCGTATCGGGTTAGGGATGGGCCGTCATCGGCAGTACCGTTTCGATGTCGGCATTGGCATACTGGCAATTGGGACGGTGTCGGTTCTGTGCTGGCAAAACGGTTTGGCGTAGGCAAATAAAAGTTCATTTCGGGCATGCAACGGTCCGATAGCGGCTAGCCTTTTAGGGTTAACATGTGATTTTGGCGATGTATTGCACCAAACGTCGAAACCGATATCGGTCCAGAAGTGTAATTTCTAAACTGAACGGTATAAAGCCAGCACAAGCAGCATATATATATTGTTAAAATAATTCTTTTTAATTTATGATTTCAATACTTTCTATTTACAATGTTTTGAGCCCGTAGGATTCAAGTGCCTCCTTCACAGGCGAAAAAAAGGAGGGGAGGGGGGGGAATCATTCTATCTGGTTAATTTACCTGAGGTCCTGTCCAGGGTTCTGGTCTACCGCGCATCTGTCAATCTACAGTTTAGATGTTGGTGATTTTCTCCAGATGTATTGTGAATATGCGTTAGATAAGTTAGCCAGTTTTTTATGACTTATTATTGAAGGGGTTTCTAAGCGCCCACCCCCACCCCTCAATTGGGGCAATTTCTGTCTAGTTATTCACATCTCTGAAATAATTATATGACTATGAATTTCATTTTATATAAAGTGATAGAAGTTAAGTACTTCCAATTTAAAAAATAATAATAAAATTAATTAAAAATAAAATACATACAATGCAGAACATTAAACGCTGAATTTTAAAAGTTCACAAAAGTAGCCCACCGTGGCCGAGTGGATAAGACACCGAATATGGTTGAAGTCATTGGCGGATCCAGAGCCCCATCCCCCCCCCCCTAGACGAATGAAGTTTACACTATAGAGCATTAACTTGTTTTGTAAATTCAAGTCATTCTATAAGAAAATGTGACAAAAATTGTCTTGTGCCCCCTCCAGAATTTTTTTTTTCTGGATCCGCAGCTGGTTGAAGTGTGAAGGTCCAGGGTTCAGGTCTACCGCGCATCTGTCAATTTACAGTTTGGATGTTGGGTGATTTTCTCCAGATGTAATGTGAATATGGGTTATATAAATTAACCAGATTTTTGAACATAGAATTGAGGACAAATCACCGTTGTATCCCCAATTCTGGAACAAAAATTGGGGATATTTTATAAATTTTATATAAATTCAAAACATTATCTAATATTTATAAAATGAAGGAAATATGGTTGATTTTTATAAAATTATAGACCAAATAATTATTATAATTACTGTTCAACCCCAATTTTATTGCTTATTAATTGTTTTATTTATTGGAACAAACGCTAGAAGCCTTCTTCCGCTCAGGGCACCGACGCCCTAAGGATTAACTCCTGTGTTTTTTTCCTTACAAAAAACACAAAACAACAAAACTTTCTGAAATTAAATTGGATTAAAATAGTAGAAAAATACCTTTTCATTAGTATTTCCATAAAAATAAAAAATATCAGTATAATTTATAGTTAAGGAGTTTTTTTTTTTTTATAATGCATTAGCTGCTGTTGTTAAAAAAAAAAAAATAAATAAATAAAAGTTTTAATTCACTATACTGAATAATTATAAATTGAAAAAATATTAATAGTTTCATTTTAAAATTATAACTATGAATAATTAATTTAATAGCATTTATTTGAACAACTTGTTTGTCATGTTTCTGTTCAAATAAAATAATAGTAAAAATTACGGCAAAATCATGTTTTGATACAACATTGTAAAATGCTGTTACAAATTAAATAAAATTTAATGCTCTTATCTCCGTAAAAATGAATAAAAGTAACCATTTTTTGCTGATTATAGTAATTTATCTTTCTAAAAATTAATTGATTAATTCATTGCAGATATTGAAGTATGAACTATTTTGCAGTAGAATAACACTAATTTGTTTTGTTTCTTTTTCCACGCGATCTAATTTAAAGTGAATAATTTAAAAGCTAAAATATCTCGGACTTTCTTTTCCAATTCCCTTGTCCGCGTACACTATAACATGTAGCACACGCACAGTGGGTGGGGGTGGGGGGGTCGAGTGCATTTCTACGGCTTTCCACCCCTTGTAGGAACCACAGTATTACGCACTAGGAAAAAATGGACCTTTCCCTATTCTAGTTTTCACGGACAATCGAAGAGCGGGAAGTGTTTTTTTTTTTTTTTTTCGTTTCCCTTTTGTATTTGTGACCGTCTCCTGCCCATTCCATTCCAAGGTTGTAACAGAAATCATCTCGCAACGCAAACTTTTCAGTAACGTGGATTCTGAGTTTTCTCAGAGCAATGGAGTTTGCTGCATTTTTCTCTGGATAAATTGCGATTTTTTTTTCCTAGACTAAATGGCACTGACTGTAGCTAGACAAAAATTTTAAAATTGTCTGAATGTGGTTAGTGCTTTTTAGTTTTAAATAGGCTAAGTTCTTACGTCAGTTAGATCGGACTTTGCTATAGTTTTCTCTGGATAAACTGTGATTTTTTTCTAAAGACTAACTGGTATTAACCTCAACTAGACAAAAATTTTAAAGTTGTCTAAATGTGGTTAGTGCTTTTTGGTTTTCATTTTGCTAAGTTCTCACGACAGTTAAAAAGGGGTAAGTTGATTTTTAAGTATATATTACGAATTTGTATTTTTTCTTAGCTAGATTTTTTTTAATGTTATCTCAGGGACTACTAAAATAAGATGTAGTTCAAAACTGCTAATTATTTCTAAATAATGCGAAAATGAAATTTATAATTCAAATAAGCAACTTGAAAACTATTAATAAACAAGCAGGAAGGTATTTTTAATAAATAACTTACATACTACATTGAAAAATGTGTCTATTTACTTAAGTACTTAATTTCATATTACTCAAAACAACAGAAAAAAATAAGTATATTCTGTTATAGAAAGTTCCTTTCTTCTACTAAATGATAATCATAAACTGTAAAAGTTCAGTAATATAAAATATTTACTTAAAGTAAGTATCTTCTAATAATAAACATGGTTTATTAATACTTATTAGTTTCATATATAGTTTAGCACTAATCAACCTATTAAAAATAATCATTATTATATAAATTACCTTACATCACTGGGGCTCATTTTGCCAAAAATACTTAGTTAAAATCCAAAAAATACTTAGTTTTGCCAAAAGTACTTAGTTATTAAGTATAAACAAAATAATTTGTTTGTATATGAAAATGTTTAATTATTTTGAAGAGAAAAGGTTTTTATGAAATTAACCGTTTATTTGTAGAATCAGCCAATATTTTAATTTCTTTTAACGTATGTTGTTTACATTCTTCTTTAAAATAATATATAAAATCAAAAGGCAACTTTATTTTGTATTATGAAATAACTTAACAAAAAAATAAATTAAAACATTTTTTTTAAAAAAAGCATGTTGTATAACTTTATTTTTTTTTCTCTCTCTTTTTTTAGCATTGCGTGAATGTTTATTTATAATCTTTGGTTCTGGAAAATTATAAATTTTCTTGGCTTCTAAAAGATTTTTGGAAAAAAAAAGAACATTGTCTAGTTGAGCCTAATATTTTGTTTAAAAAAATGTCTATGGTCTGACAAACATATAATAACACGTTTAAAAAAAGTAAAACATTGGTTGATGCATAAAAAAATAATACGGTTAATTTTAAAAAGAGCTTTCCTTCTTAAATTCATCAAATATTTTCTTAAAAACAAACTATTTTGCTAATTAGGTATTTTTAATAAATTTAGTCCTAGTGGTGTAAAGTCATTTATATAATAATAATTATTATTACTTTAATTTGTTGATTAATACCCTAGAGAACTAACTACGGAGCTAATTAGGGTATTTTGGAAATAAATAAGGTGCTGGTCGGTTTTCGATATTTTGTCGTTGCCGATACCACACCAAAAACGTAATGGTTTTGGTTCAAAAGTGGCACAAGGCTGGGCCGACGCCGTTATCGTTTTTGCCGACACCGAACCAGAACCACCCCATCCTTTCGGCCCGACAGACGCCCAGGCGGACGCAATTTTGTCGTTTTCGGTACCGCGTGAGCGATATCGCACCGGCACATTCTGCGCCGGCATGCCAGTGTAGGCCCAAAACTTATCCGATAGGACTGTGTTTGCTGGGTGGCCAATGAAATAGCGCGAAAATTTCGGGAGGAATATACGGTGAAAAGTGAGCCAGGTCATCTCTAAAAAGATAGCATCCAACCAGCGTTTTAACACCACTAGGCGACTGAACTGATTGATTCTACAAAAAATATATAAATACGTGTGCATGTGAAAGTTGACACGAACGAATTACAGAACGGCAATGTCTATCTGTGGGATGCGTTTAATTTAGTTTTAAATTAAAATAAATAAAATCATTTTTTAAAATGATTTTTGAAATTAAATCATTTCTTGTCTCTTCTTACTTGAAATTCTTGCGTAATTTCTTTATATAATAAGAAAATGCACTGCTGTTTCATTTAACTTATTCTGAATAAAATAAAATTACTTGTTATGTTGAAAATATTTTGTTTGTTCTTTTGATAAATACTTTAATGCGAAAAAAGAAAATAATAATATATTTCTATACTAAAAAAATGTCTTATGCATTTGTAATTTGAATATCTCAAAAAATGGACTATTTGTCGGAGGCTAGAAGACCCATGCTTTAAAAAGAATTCACACATGTAAGAGATTCACCCAAAGTGAAAATCGGATGAGTAATATTTCATTGCTATCGATCGAGAAAGAAATGTTGGCATCCTTAAGACAAAGATTTTTACGACATAATAATCGAAAAATATTCAACCAAAATAAGAATGGATTTTATTTTCAAATAATGGATGAATATTATTCTTTACTGTTTTGATAAGTACAATATCTGTACATATCAAAAATGTCCCATTTCTAATTAATAAATTTCTAAATAAATACTACTAATAATAACTATTTAAGATTATTTTTCATTTTTAATTATTAAATCTCTAAATAAATAATACAAATAACCATTTAGGATGTTTTTAGCACGAGAGTGCTATTAATTTCAACCTTGCATTTTGTGTAGACACGATTTTGGTACAATTTTCGAGTCGAGTCACTTTTGAAATGTGTTTGCCAGATAACGTGGAGAGGCGTTCATAAACTGTTGAAAGTAGCACAAGGTTTGCAATTTTTGATAATAGATCGCTACATTTGGCGCCAAAACGCGACAATTTATTATAAATATACACTGCTGGCCACCCAAATTGCAACACCAAGAAAAACAAGAGATATCACAACAAAATTTATTGTGTAGATAACATGTTGACCAAGTAACAAATGATTAAATTTACAGCATTCTATGAAGCGTGGTTCCTGCCAAAATCAGTACCCAGAGTAGCCGCCGTTGTTGGAGATCACAGCTGCCACACGCCTCGGCATTGATTCAAAGAGACTTTGAATGTGTTCTTGGGGTACAGCAGACCAAGCAGCTTCCACACGTTGCCAAAGTTGATCTGGTGTGACAGCTGGGGATGAACTCTGGGTCAGTCGTTGAGCAACCATGGACCACATGTTTTCTATCGGCGAAAGATCCGGAGAGCGCGCCGGCCAGGGAAGCAATTCAATCTGGTGATTGACGAAGAACCCTTGGACAATGCGTGCCACGTGTGGCCGTGCATTATCCTGCTGAAATATGGCTGTTGGCAAGCCCTGAAGGTAAGAAAGGACAACTGGCTCCAACACCTCGGAGATGTAGCGCTGGCTGGTTAAAGTACCGGCAATGCGTACTAGAGGAGTGCGAGAGAGATATCCGATACCGCCCCATACCATAATACCCGGTGCAGGACCAGTGTGACGGTGCATAATGCAGCTGTTCAGCATCCTCTCTCCACGGTGTCTCCAGACTCGAATCCGACCGTCGTGGTGTTGCATACAGAAGCGTGACTCGTCAGTAAAGAGAATTTCATTCCATTCTGTCGTCCACATCCTTCTTTCATCGCACCATTGGCGGCGGAGACGTCTGTGGTTCCGCGTCAGAGGTAGACAAAGCAACGGACGTCTTGCGGACAGACCATTCTGCTGTAAACGACGTCGAATGGTACGCGCAGACACTGGATGATGCGTTACAGACTGAATCTGCTGTGATATGGTTCGTGATGTGACTGAGCGGTCCGTCACTGCCATGCGTACAATCTGCCTGTCATCACGTGACGTGGTGCACTGAGGTCGGATGCGGTCGATCACGTCTGTCCGTCGTACCCTCCTGCACCCAACGATCACATATCCGCATCACAGTTGTTTGGTTTCGTCCAATACGACGACCGATTTCCCTGAAAGATAACCCACAATCTCGGTATGCCACTATCCTTCCTCTGTCAAACTCGGATACTTGATCAAAAGATGATCGTTGTTTCCTACGAGGCATAATTTATCGTTTTTTTGAAAAAAAAGCAAGAAAAACACAATTGCTGTACTTGAAACCGTCGAAATCTCCAAGCCTTAAATAGCGCTTTGAGGTGGCGCCACAGGCGCGCTTGATGTGCGTCTGCGCTGAAATTCTAATCATTTGCATATCTCACCTCAGCTAATGCATGTTGTAAATTTCATATTATTTGCATGCTTCCTTCAGGGTGTTGCATTTACGATGGCCAGCAGTGTATTTCGAGTATAGTTAGAAAACGCCTGGCGAATATTGTAAAATAGTTTTAGTAGGCGATTTTAATATAGATTTTAATTCCGAAGAAGTGTTTTATAGAACGGAGAAGACAAATACGGTACACTCATAGATTAGGATTAGGATACATTTTCCAAATGGTATTTATAAAGGTGAAGTATGGTTTGACTATGCCTGGCGAAAATTGCTAAATAGTTTGGGTAGGCGATTTCAATGTAGATTTCTATTCCGAAGAAGTGTTTTATGGAACAAGGAAGGAAAACACGATACACTCATGGATTAGGATGCCCATTCCAAACAGTATTTAAAATGTCTACGGGATACAGTTGGAATATGCCTTCAGAAGTAGTTGATTTTAAGATAGATTTCGATTCCAAAGATGTGTTTTACGGTACAAGTAAGAGTTGATTCCTATTTTAACGCCCCCCGCTTTCGGAAACCTAAAAAATCCCGCACTTTGGCGAGCTTTGCAGTCATGGGTCTCTAGGACATATGGACAAGTTTCAACGCTCCCAAAAGAACTATATGAAAACTAAAGTGAACAAATTAGCGATAAACGCACCTGTTAAGGAATTTGAAGACACTTAATTATTAAAACTACATTCATTGGCAACCCAAAATAAATAAAAATGTAACGGAATGCTTTACTTACTACATCTGTTGTGCTGAATGGCCATTGTAATTCTAAATTACGATTGCCACATAAATATAAAAAATCGTCGTAGTACCTCCATATGTTTAATGATCGCCACCTTGGCGAGAGTCGGGGCGTTAAAGTAGGAATCAACCCAGAAAGAGAAACACGGCACACTCATGGATTCTGATGGACATTCGAAACAATATTTAAGACGGTGAAGTATAGTTGTAATATACTTGGCAACGATTGTAAAATAGTTTAAATAGGCGATTTTAAGATAGATTTCGATTCCAAAGATGGGTTTTATGAAACAAGGAAGCAAAATACGGCACACTCACGAATCATGATACACTCTCCAAGTTAATGGAATAAGGAAGAAAAATAGGGACGACGCATAAACCATGATACGCTTTTAATATATAGCACTTTGGTGCGTATTTAAAATCTGAAAGTGTTTCAGATTTTCTTCCCCCTTTTTATTTTTTTTTTTCAAACGTTAGATTATCTTATTTGCTTTGAAGTACATCCAAAATGTTCTTTATTCTTACACCACCTCATTAAAGTATTCGAGTGTAAGACAAATTTACTGTGTTAATGTGTTCGATCTTATGTATATTGTGTTACATAAAAAATAAATTATAGTCCAATGACAACGTCTAGTATTTCTTTTGAGTTGTGTGTTTTTTGAAAAATGAATCAGTAATCATCCGAATCAAATAAGAAATTCAGCTTAGACTGGAATAGGAATTTTTTTTTAAATATTTTTGTACTAAATATTTAACTTAAATGTTGATAAAATATATGAACATAATATTTTTGACTATTTGCATCACACCTTTTGACTATTTGCATCACACCGTGATCAAAATTTTCTTTTCGTCCTTCGTTTCATTAGAATACTTATAACACAGTGTGTGGATGTGTGTTTAGCCTGGCGGCAGGCCCGGCCTTAGAAATTTGGCGGCCCTGATCAAATCAAGATAGGCGGCCCTGTACACATTTTCAAACATTAATGCCTCCATACACACAAACGTACACATACATAAATGCATTGATACATGTATAATAGGTTCACTCATTGTGAAAAAATATTCACACACAGTTTGGAAACCTCTGATTTATACTAGAGATGAGACGGGCTCAGCCCGAGCCCGAAAGCCCGAGCCCGAGCTCGGGCCCGACTCGGGCTCGGGCTCTGTAATTCACGATTGCGTTCGGGCTCGGGCTCGTGAAAAATTTCTCCTTTGTTGAACATACTCCTTGAAACAGATTTTAAAAAGTGATTCATGGGATAAATAGACGTACTTATTTCAAAAAATAGCGGCACGGGGGACTAGAAGGTGTGTGAAGCTCCAAAAATTATTGTATCCTATTAATGAAGTAGTTAATTTTATTTGTCTTTAGCTGAAATTTCGGGCTCGGGCGGGCTCGGGCTCCAACTTTAATAATATTGCTCGGGCTCGGGCGGGCTCGGATTAAAAGTCTTCGGGCTCGGGCGGGCTCGGGCTTCAAAAAATGAGCCCGAACTCATCTCTAATTTATACAATAATTGCTTATTTGTTTAATTTATCTTGGTTAGGACCAATATAAAATACGATTGTTAAGCTTTAGTTTAATAAACCAGTTCTTGATTCCTTTAGGACACATTAAAATAATGCAAACAAAACATAATTTAAAAAATATGAATAGAAATTATTAAATTTTGATAGTAAAAAAGAAGTATACATTTCTAAAAATAGCTAATTTACAGTTGATCGTGAATTGGCAAAAAAGATTATTTGCTAGTTTGTTTTTAGGGTTTATATCAGTCAATCGTGTTAGTGTAATGGATTTGTGTATTATCAGTCAATGGAAGAATCTTCTGCTGGTTGGTGAAGACTCAATCCCAGAAATAATTTGAACTATTGGCTTTTATATTTACTCAGCTGAAGAATCAAAAACCAAGTAATGCATTAAATCTTCTTCAGAAGATTGTTTAGGGGCATATTTTATAACGGGATTTTTCGGGCCTTTTTATTTGCTAATTCATCAGTTAACTCCGTGTAATTGAGTGAACGCGCAATGTCATTTTCAATTGATATTAGAGACAATCCAACTAACCTTTCTTGAGACATAGCTGAATGACATAGCTGATTTAGACATAAGTTTTAATGAGCTTTAGTTTTGAAAAGCTGCGTTCAGCAGATGCAACAGTCATAGGCATTGTTAATAAAATTCTCAGTATGATGCATAAATTCGGTAAAACTTCATCCAATCCTGTTTCAAGTAAATATTTTAAAGTACTTGCAGGAGACATATTATCTGCTGCGATGTTTCTAAAAGTACTGAGCTCCGTAAAAAGGTTCATTCCATCAATATCTTTTTCTGTGTTTTTATTTGTAAGCAGTCTTTCTGCATTCTTACATTTGTCTTTCAAGTGCTGATCACTATTATTTGTTAAATCTTCTGCATCAAAAACTGACAAAAGAAACCCCGATTAGAAAATTTGTGAAGGATGCAAATTATTTCCGAGTTCGTTAAAGAAGTTTCTTTCGAGAATCAGTCATTAGCGGCCCTAGGCAAAAACTGGGAACGGTAAAAAAAAAAAAAAAACATGCACTTAGATTTTTATTGAAAATTATTTGATCGGCGGCCCCCTTTAATGGGCGGCCCTAGGCGGTCGCCTAGGGGTAAAGCCGGCCCTGGCTGGCGGGGAAGAGGGGGATAAATCTGTAAGCAGCGATGACCATGGCATATATTCACGCCTCGCCCCTGCTTCCGCTGTAGACAGTACGTCACACCTAACAAAAACAAGGTCTGCAGACGTGGTGTACACCATCATCGTCTTCACAAACCGTTTTTTTTCTGCTCTTGAAGACGCAAAAATTTACAAAAAGAAACAACATTCATCCAAATAGAATCCTGAGTGTGTTCCGGTTTAAAGGAAAAGGAATAAATAGTAATTTCAAGTGCAATAAATACGAAAACAATAATATTTCAATTACAATTCTTATGAGAAGAAAAATTGGGAAATTTTGCTTAAAACAGCTTTCAATAAAATTTAATATTTTTGCATTTGAAACTAATATAACTATGGAGTGAAGTCTTGACATACGCGAGGGATGAATTCCAAGACACCACATGTACGTGAAAATTTCGAGCTATGAAATAGGGTATGACTTTGGAAATATGTATGACTTTTTGAAGCAAACAGTTACCTTAGACGCTTATAAACACCCCTCAAACAGTTTTAAACCATTCCCTAACTATACAGTGTGTCCGAAATTAATTTACTCCAGGCCCGGACTGGAAGGGTGGGGCTCGCCCGTCTCAAGAGAAGGGGGGCCCGGGTTATTGTGTAACCGATAAATATTAGGATATGTTAACTTTCGGCGTATGGGGGGAGGAATGATGTTATTATTAATTAATTATGATTGATTATTAATGCATTAATAAAATATTGATCTATTAATATGCGTCATTCATATTAATTAATCCCTTGCTCATTCGGGAACCCTCTCTCACAAATTTTTGAGAACTACATTCAAAATAAAGTGTTTGGAAGCCTTGTAGGGCGCAATTGCAGCTACAAAAATTTTTGCAAGTGTCAAACTTCTTTTAAGTGCTATCAGTATAGCACTCTTTTTTATTTTCTTTCTTTTTTCTGTTTGGGGGCCCGCCCTCAGCAGGGAGGGCCCGCCGAAGGGGGGGGGGGGCGACCCGTCTGCCGACAGTCGGACACACTGGCCAGTCCGGGCCTGATTTACTCTATTTTAAAGTTGTTTACAGACGTAACTATTTTTGAGAAAGTTACGAAATTTCTTATAGGGCAGAATGACGCTGTGGGAATTTGAGCGAATAAAGAAAAGTTACTTCATATATTCAATACGAGGGGGCGTTTCTTTCAATGAACCACGCCTTCAGAATAAGTTTATGGTCCCAGACCTCAATCCATTCGACATTTGGCTTTGGGGGACTTTGAAACATTTGGTCAGTCGTGATATAATCCAAGAACTTTGCCTGATCTTGAAGACAGCATTTCATGACATGTTCGCAGCATTTCCCCGAACACACTGCTCTCAGCTGTGGAACAGGTTCTCTTACGATTCCAGATAGCTGACAATTTCCGTAGCTGACAATGATGGTCGTTATGTAGAACCTGTTTTGTCGTAATAATATTTGTAAACTATCATAAACGGATACTAAATATGTAATTCATTAAAACACGCCCCTTGCGGCGAACATTTGAACTAATTTGTTTTATAACTTACACGAATTCCCATACCTTCATTATGTCTTACACAAATTTCATAATTTTCTCAACTATACATTCATCAGTAGACAAGTTCAAAACAGGGTCGCTTAATTTACGAAACCCGGTATATTGCCATTTCCTTCATAAAGTAATAAATAAAGCCTGGTTTAGGTTGGGACTGTGTGGGTGTTTCAGCCTACAGTGATGCCTCGAGCGATTAGATATCGCTCTCTGGTAGGCTTTCTTCAGCAACCAATCACGAAGACGATACTTATCTCTCATACCCCGTTCTTTTGTTTACGCTTCTTACTGTTAGCGAAACACCTCGTGTTGCAAGCGTGGAGTACGCGTTAGTATGAAATACGTTATTCTTGACAAACTCGTGCAATATTCCATTCACGTGAGACAGATCACGTTGTAGCGCGGGTCCACCGTATAATTTTTTTCACGATAGAAGCGGATGAATGAACTGAACGAAGTAACACCAAAATTGAGGCGGATTAGCTATCGACAGCGCCCTAGGCTAGCACCTCATCGGCATCTCCCTCTGGTGTTGTCATAAGGTATTTATTTATATTTTTCTTTTCTTTTAAAATTTTCCCGCGCGTCTTTTTCAAATCTTCCGCTCCTAGGCACGTTCCTAGTTTGCTTAAAAGATAATCCGCCACTGACAAAAATTTTGAATGGTTAACATTTTCAGTAACAGAAAGCAGTCCATGACCGAAAATACCTTGTTTTTATAAGCATATATCTCACCATACCTCGTACGGAGTGATCAAAAGGTCCGTAAAATCGCTAAAAATTCATAAAAAAAAAGAACAAATAATGATAGAAAACTGCGGTTTCTACAAATACGTATATCGGACTTTTTCTAATGACAAGAAACGTTATAGTTCCAAATGTTGCCGATAGGTGACGCAGACATACACAATCGGAAGCAAGTTTCTAGCAGTAAAAAAAGAAAAACATCTTATCCATTCAAACCACAATTTTGTATGGTTATTTGCTCTTTTTTAATGATTTTTTAAAACTTTTATTCACCCAGGATACGTCTAAAGCTCGTGAAAAATTCATTAAAAAAGAAAAAATCATGATACAAAATTTTCTTGGAAAAAATTAGAGATTTCAGATAATTTTATCGGAAACTTGCTTCCCATTGTGCATGTCAGTGACACCTATCGGTAATATCTAGAACTGCAACCTTTCTTGTCTTTAAAAAAAAAATCCGATCACCCCCTAAAACTAATTTGTGCTAACCGCAATTTTCCATTATTATTTGTTCTTTTGTAATGAATTTTTAGTTTTTACGGACTTTTTGATCACCCTGTAGTTCACTTGTATCTGTGTTATTGTATCTTAAATTACAAGCACCATAGATATACACATTATTGTTATTACAAAGCAACGTGCACATTTATATCCTGTTTTCCACACTAAACATATACTTTTGCGAAACCGAATTCCATAATAAGAGTCTCATTTGAATGTGGCTATCGCTGAGAATACACCCTACTGTGCATTTTGATAAGTTTCCAAGCATCGGGCTACCCCCTAAATGATTACCTGCAAAGGGCATTTGAATATGCAGTAATTACGAATGGTATTACCTAACAAGGACCTTATTTCAGAAACATTGTGGCACTGAAAGCAGTCGTCATCGTTCCGAGCAGGTTCATTATGCGTGCCCCTCTCAACACGGGACCTGATATGTATGAATTAATTCTGTGTTTCATTTGCTCATGAACTGAAGAAGCGTTTTAAATTTAATGTATTATTCTCTAGATATGCTGACTTGGGGTTAAGCTGATTACCTCGATGATATTAGTTTACTATTATTAATATTTTATGCATTTTCTGAAGTTTGAACTTCCAAAACCATTGCTGCAGATCATATATCGATAAATTTTTATGCATTGTTGAAATATTTGATAAATATTAACAGTATTTATATCATAAATTAACTTCAACAATGAATTTTATTTTTCGGAACAACAACCTTTTAACTTCAAAACGGCGAGAGTTATGAATATAAAAATGGAGTCTAGGTGTAATAAAGTAGCTATGCGCTACGCATTGAAATCTCTTACTGCGCCACCTGGTAGCAAAATTGGGAGTTAGCGATCTTAGAAATACCTCTCTTCACACCTGACAAAAGTTGAAATACAAAAAAAATCTTAAAGAATCGTTTTAAGAATGGAAAGAAAAATGTCCACATATGTGTACCTCGGGACCGAAGAGGTTAAAAATATCTCTGATGCGTTTTATGTTGAAAGGCTGAAATTTTGTCCATCCCCACTTTACGGTATGGGGCACATTTTATTAACCGGAAACTTTTCTTGTACGGGAGTCGAATACAAATTTAAAAAGTGTATTTTTTTTTAATTCACGAGAAGAATTATTTCTTAATGGAATATATGGATGTATAATGGAGCATTACTAATGGATCATTAGTATTTGTCGCACTTTTCATTACTTGGAATTTGTTTTCTACGGGGGTTGTATAGAAATTTCGAGAATTCACCCCCACTGTGCATTTCATACACACTTTGCAAGTTCTCCTGCATTGGGCTACCCCTACTAATAATTGCCTGCAGAGGGCATTTGAATATACAGCAATTATGAATGGTATTGCCTAACAAGGACCTCATTTCAGAAACGTTGTGGCACTGAAAGCAGTTGTCATTGTTCCGAGCAGGTTCATTATGCTAGCACCGCTCAACATAGGATCTGATATGTATAAATTAATTCTGTGTTTCATTTGCTCATGAATTGAAGAAGCGTTTTAAATTTAAATGCAATATTCCCTAGATCTACTGACTTGGGTTTAAGTTGATTACCTCGGTGATATTAGTTTATTATTATTAATATTTTATACATTTTCTGTTGTTTGAACTACCAAAACCATTTCTGAAACCATGCATCGATAAATTTAGTATATACATTATTGGAATATTCGATAAATATTAACAGTACTTAAAACGTAAATTAACTACTATTATGAACTTTACTTTTGCAAACTTTTAATTTAAAAACAGCGAGAGCTATTCAGATAAAAATTGAGTGTAGTCATAGTAAAGAAGAGCTATGCGCTACGCATTGAAACTTCTTACAGAGCCACCTGGCGGCTGAATTCGGAGTAAGCGATCATAGCTCTCAAACGGTACTACTAGATTGGGGGGGGGGGCGGGAGTCAGTTACAGAGTTGTTTAGAATCTAACGGTTTCCTTGCTTATATCAATATTAAAAAGCGAAGGCGTGAAAGCCTAGGAATAAAAACGTATTTCGGATATTAGGGAGTTTTTGCGCTACGTTTCTTCCCACGGTAACGCTAACGTTAAATGCCATCGGACAATACAGCGTATGTGCACGAATAAATTCCGAAACCTGATTGGTCAAAGTACTCCGAATAGCGGATAGCGTAAGCGTTAACCCATTAAGCGCCAAAGCTCCCGTTACGGGAACATCTATTATATATTTTTTTTCTTAAAATATTTTAACGCAATTTACGAAATACACATTTTATATAAACATTTACACTATATAACACACCCTATAGTGTAAATATTTATATAAATTGTGTATTTCGTAAATTGCGTTAAAATAGTTTAAGAAAAAATATATATAATCGATGTTCCCGTAACGGGAGCTTTGGCGCTCAATGGGTTAACGTGTGAAGAAACGTAGCGCAAAAACTCTCTAATAATACCAACGTGTCACCAGACATGTCGCACAGTGTGCCTGAGAAATTATAGGCCAGAGTTCGTATGTGTATTGTTGCTGGTAGAAAACACTTTGATCGTGTAGGATAAATCGGCCTAATGTCAAGCAAGTGGAATTTCGGAAAACTGGAACAAGCAAATGTGGAGTTAATGCCTTTATTTGTTTCATTATTGCCCACATTATTGTCAGTATTAGTGTACGCTAGCTGTCTTTTGTTCTTAGGTGACGGTTACTCCGAATTTTAGCCGCCAGGTGGGGCGTCTTTCAGTACCTTAGTTACAAACGAAAGGTGGGAAAGATCAGGGACCTTGAGCTGCTTATTCCGATGCAATGGACTACAATCGATAGTCAAACAGTAATAAGGCACGTGAAATCCTTAGTAACTTCTGTTTGTCCCTTACGGTGCTACTTTCTCAGTCATAAGTAATTAAATTAACTATATCATAATACAACGGAAGCACATGGCATTGAGTCAAAAAGAAGAGACTTTGACAATCCAAAACTGTTCGGTAGTCCGGGTTACTTCCCACACATCGGCACGCCAAGAGATCGCCAACAATTTCACCCCCTTTTCAAGAACGATCAGTGCGTGACCCTGCAGATCTAGACTCACGGAAAATATCACCAGGATGGCCCCCGTTCTAAAGTGGGGATGGCAAAAGCGGGAAGATAGCAACCCATAAATTACTCCAGCCAGTGTCATTCGGAGATGTCTAGCAAGGGTATAATAAGAGTTCCTTTATCAGCAGCAATAATTAAAACTTGTCTTTAGAAAAATATTTTAAAACGCTAGAAGCATCGCACTTACTATCGCTTGTTTTGAAAAAAAAAATGTAATATTTTATTCTTTTTTTTTCACGATTTTAAAATTCGCTAATTTTAATTTAAAATGCGTGCGCTCACTCTCTCAGGAAGAAAAAAAGAAAAGAAGGGAAATTTGAAGGAAGAAAATTGCGTTAACTATTTACATATATTTACCTCAAAATTTACTTATTCGTTTTAGTTGTGGACGCAGGATCTTATTTTAGGCTGTGTATTCGGAGCACGTGACATGGCGCTTCCATTTTATAGTTGTCCTAGAAACTGCACAGATAGTATCAAAACACGTACTAAAATAATCTTTCACACATTATGAAGGTTTAATTTCTACCTGAAAATCAAAGTAAATTATCTGAATATTTTAATTGAATCCAACAAATTATTCGAAGAGTTTAGTTTCATAAATTGACATTTATTTTCCTATTTTATGAAAATAGTTGCAAGTTATGCATAAATGTATAAATTTAATAATATCTGATGCTAATAACTAATAAGTAGTTCGAAAAATCCTCTAAAGTTTTAGACATTCTAAAATTTAAACTTTGGTCAGAGAAAAGAGAAAATTAGATTTTTTTTTTTCGGAAAGATATATCGTAATTTAATGTGTTCTCTTGAGTATTTGTAGAGCCTGAAATATTTAACCCATGAACCGTATATAGAACACTGTAAAACTAAAATTAAAAAAAAAAAACCTGTTAAATTCTTTTTAAAGCATTTTCTTAAATTCATGTTAAATATTTTTTGCAATTCCTCTAAAGAACTCTTCAGCAATGTGACACAGGCATTTAAAAGTTTAATGTTAAGAAAATCTTCATGCACGGGTGATTTGTGAAACGTAAATTAATATCATTTAAGTAATATTCCACAACAATTTTTTTTTCGGGGTTTCCCGCAAGTACCCTACAGAGGGTGTTCACACATTTTTGTAACGATTTTGCAAAGATATATATAGAAATAAATATAAGAATTTTATTTTCTAATGTGTTCAGTCTGATAGCCCTTTCTTTGAACCATCATATTGCATCTTGATTTCAAAGATGAAAGTCCTTTTCTTAAAACATCAAGGCTGATATTGTTCCACTCCTCCATCACAATCTTGTAGTAATATAATCTTTTGTAGTAATATATGAATGTGTCTTGTGTTTGCGTGATTATGGCAACGCTATACTAGGGCAATCTGACAAGGATGGGAAGGTGCCTTGGTAGGAGAACTTTCTAAGGAGTTCTAAAGCGTATTCACATTACATCTGGAAAAAACCTACCAAAAATCCAGACTGTTAGATCGACAGCTGCTCGATGGGACCCGATCCCGGGTCCTTCACTCTTCGGCAGTCTACCATTTTCAGTGACATAACTACTGTGCGATGGTAAGGCTATAAATGTATCTTAAAGTAGAAAGATAATTCAACTCATCTTCGTTTAGAAATATATTTAATTTTACATTTCAACTCCATTCATTATCACTGAAAAATAACGTTCAATAAATACTTGTCACACATTTTTGCTTTCATGCCTTTTAAGATGCAATTTATTCCAGGAAAAACTTATGTATATGTAAAAAAAAAAAAAAAAAGGTACTATTACATTTGTTTGTTCATCTTAAAATACACTGGAATAAAATAAACTAGAAGTTTCTGTAGAAAATTTTACTTAATTGAAGTTTTAGACGTATTTCGTATTTTGTATGTATTAAGAAAATAAATGTATTTTGTATTTTTTCAATTAGAAAGCATTTTGTATTTTGTAATTTTTCGTGTTTGAATAAATGTAATTTGTATTTTGCATCGAAAATACATTTTTTTATGTATTTTGCCCAACTCTGCTTCTGTAGTTGCTTTCAAAGAGCATTGCAGAGCAAGCAGTAATTATTTTTATTTCCAACGGAGGGGAGAGTATGAGGGAGCGTCCTCTAAGTGAAACTCTACTCCCCCTCTCTAAACAACGGGGGATGAGGGGGAGAAAAGCAATAAACTTTAGGTTTACCTTTGCCGATCTCTGGGAGGATAGGGGTAGTCCGGAGGTCTACCATGTCTAGTACCATGTGTGTCGGATTATGACGATTGTGCTGTGCATTTAATAATTGCATTAATTATTATAAATAACAAAAGTAAGCTTATATATTTTGTAATATTGCTCTCAAAATGCACCTTTATTTGAAAGAAATATTTTAGTATATTTTAGAAAGTAAACCTATTTTTTCTTTCAATAACTCATACTCTGCTATAATAACGTAATTGCTCATGCGTAAAAGCACAGAATTTACAAACCCTCTCCTCTACGAAAACGGATTCCTTCAGCACATATATTTTATTCGCCTGGAGCCATAACACATATGATTGGCGGGTTTTGCCCCCCCAAAGGAAGTTCCTTTTTGTAGCTTATCGGTGAAGAGCGAGATATTCTGGACTACAGTGCACTTACTTACCAGCAGGTTCTTTTCAGTATCAAATCGAATTTCCGTTTGGGAGAAAAAATAATATTAATATGTTTTTGCTGGGAGCTAAATACGAATACGATCGCACAATGGGGACGGCTTTTTCAGCAGTCTCCTTAACGAATTGCGTAGGAAAAATTTTGAAACATCTCTGTGATTGGCTGGACTTGTAAACACTTTACAGTTAAGTCGAAAAGATTTAAAATTTTTCCTACAAACATTGTACGTGTTTTTCATATGCGTGCTACAACAGTATACCAATTTACACTATCTTAACACTTTAACGGTCGTATTATTTTCAAGCAAACGATCATAAAAGTGTCTATTTTTTATTCCATATAATTGTATGAAAATAAGTGCATGCACATGTACTCATTTTACGGTTTTGGATATTTTTAAGCGCAACAACAACAACAACAAAAATTCTAAGGAAAGACAAAACATTCAGGGTTATTGTGGCTGAATGTGTGTTTCGTAGTAAGCAGGGAATAATTAAAAATATACGTTTTAAACAATAAAGGAGAATTTTATAAAACTTGCTTCGTAAAATAAATAAATATTTGTAAAGTTTTCTTTGAGTATTCGTGAAAAGAAGTGAGCTAAGATTTCACAATGCATATTACAAATACACGTATTTGAGTACTGCTACCTTCTATTTAAAAATAAACTATCTCCGAATTAAGTTAAAGATAGTTTGGTATTGTCATCTGTTGTGTAAAATGAGATATTAAAAAATCCGTGCATAAGAATTGAAACGCTCTTACCTTTCTGGCGCATAACATTCTGGCGCGGGCACGTGAAATGGAGAATCTTAGCGCCTGATTTTTTCGGGAGCGAGGATTAAGGGATTAATGAAAATATGGCAATAGTTCTTTTAGGGAAGAACCTAACGGAATTGAAATACATGAAGATGTATGGGCAGCCCTTGTTTTAAAAGCGTTCTACAGAGTACTTTTTAAGCAATAAGTATTCTGTCGTTGGAACAGACTGCCACCAAGTTTGCCATGTGGATTGTACACGAGATGCACTCAAAGAAGTTTATTAAAAGTTTAGTCAAAGCCTTATTATCGCATGGGCAAATCGGGACTTTGCCCCGGGCCCCTGGCTCGAAAGGGCCCCCAATATCAAATGTTGTTCTGAAATATTTTTTTATATATCAAAATTTTATGAAAAATTAAACAAATTTCATAGATGGGGGCCCCCAAATTCACCAATGCCCGGAGCCCCTGTTGGTCATAATCGGGCTATGATTTTAGTTAAAAAACAGTCTTCTAGGGGGCGCTTTTCTTGGGGAAATCATCTCAAGCATTGTCCCAAATTAATTAATAAATACGCAAAAGTTAGCAAACAAATGTTGAAATTGTCTATATACTTCGAATTAGCCATTTTCATTGTTTAAGTTGTTGTTTTTTAGCGCGAAGCGCCACCTAGGAGATTTTTTTCAACTAATTCTTTTTTTTTTTTACGAAATTCCTTGTGTACATCTCAAGTATAGTCTATATACCAAATGTAGTTATAATTCGTTCATCCGTTTCAGATATAGAACCCTGATTATAGGGGAAGTTTAATTATAACTACACTATATATTATTAACGTTTCAAAAGGAAAGTTCCGCACCAAAAATACTGTACATAGGCATCAGGGGCGTAGCCAAGGGGGGGGGTTAGGGGGGGTCATAACCCCCCCCCATGAGGAATTTTTCGCCATGCAAAATGTATATTCTTTTGCAGTAGTCGTAACTCCACCCATGAAAAATTTCTGGCTACGCCCTTGATAGGCATTTATAGTTCTTCTGCGGGTGCACAAGGAATCGATACATTAATACATCGTTTTTCAATATTGTATAGTCCGATATTCCAGTATATCGGTACAATATATATTCCGATTCATTTCTACGTTTTCCGATATGTCATTTCGATCTTTCGATTTCATACATTACGTAACATCGATACCGAAAATATTCTGATACATTACGCTATACTGAAACCGAACACATTTCGATACATTACCATCTGTCCCGATATTCCGATACACTACGACGGCCAGTTTACAGAATCTGGACTCTCTTCTGCCACGTTCGTATAAGCGAACGATCGGGTGTGTGACATCAAATTGACGTTATTTGCAACCTGCTGGTTTTCTGCAAAGTGCGGCATTTTAATGCAGATTCTCCCTATCGAATGTTTACATTCGAATTACGTCACAAATCCGAACGATCGCTTAAACGAATGTGGCAAAATAGAGCCCACTGACAGCATAACTACTTCAGTTAACAAAACTATATGAATGTATTGCAGAAAAAATTGGAGTTTACAGACGTAATTTTACAAATCGTTAGTGTTAATGTGCCCTAAAAATGTAAAATACCTTCCACTCTCTTACAAACACAATTTATATGAAGCAGAAACTATTGATCATATATACAGGGTGGATGGTTAAACTTCTATAATCCATTCTGCAGCTGAAACTGGAGGATAGATTGTTCCTAATTTTTGACATATGTACTATATATGAACTGAAAGAAGCATTTTAAAAGAATTTAGTTCAGTAACTTTCCTCTAGGTGGCACTTTGCATGGAAAAACGAAGACCTCAAGCCAAGTTATCATCCAAATGAATTAATAAATGTCCAAAAACTACTGAATGAGCGCTGGAATTATTTGCACATTTCGATCTAGGCATTTTTCCATTGCCGAATTTTCATGCAAAGTGGCATCTAATGGACATGTATTGAACTAAAATTTTTAGGAAACTACCTACTGCAGATAAGAGCACTAATAAGAAAATTACGACAGAAGTCCGATTTCGGCAAGTATTACATACGGCCGTCAGTGCTAGAATGAAGGTGGCCAAAATTTGCTCTGTTTATATAGAAAAAGTGGAGATTCAAGATTGTGTTTTCCAGTAGGCCTATAAGAAAGCTGGGATTCTGAAATGGTTTTGTGAGCGCCAATAGGAAAACAGGAAATTAAGGTAACTGTGAGAACAGAGGTTAAACCTTCTGCACCAAGCTATATTTTCGTGCTTAATCTGCTCTCCCGTTTCACCTGCAGAGTGAAGTCGATAGAAATAATTTGACCACCCGCTGCATGATTGATGTAATGCATGTCTTAGCATGCCCAAATGACGTATCTCTATCTAATTCATCGGAATTTCGATCATTACGAAGTACTATCGACAAACGTTCTACGAAACGGGCCCTTGCGTTCGTGTTTAAATGTCATGGCTGCATCCAAATGCATTCTATCAGTATCTCTCAGCACACATAATATTCCTGTCGTCAGAGGTATTTACTGTATAAGCACTGCTTGCATAAATTAACAGCAATCACGAGTTTATGGAACTCACTAGCATCTCTCGAAATAACACTAACGTCACTTCGTATAATGTAAATATGCACCCGTAATAAGAGAATCGATCTCTTATCTGCTTTCCGATGTACATGAATGTTATACAGGGTCGCTGTAAAACATTCATCCATTTTCGAAACACGGTATATTTAAAAATATGCTTAGCTCATCCCCCCTCCCCCCCCCCCCATTCACCGAGTTCCTATTGGGTGTAATAGAAAAGAATGTCTTTTCTACCGACTTCAGAAACAAAAAGGTAGAGGTACTGTACTCAACGTGCATACTTTTTCACTTTTTTGAAAGTAAAATGAAGTGTAATGATCGCGAAAAATTTCGGTATTCATATTTTGACTGCAAAATTGATTCGTACTACCTCTGTACGCATGTGTGTACGCATATTCGATGTATTTTGAACAACTGCGAGTCCACTTTGACTAGTCTTTTTGTGACCACAGGTACCCTAGTATATGTAACTCGCATAACTCAAAAAACTATTTGGCGCAGAATGTTGAAATTTTATATTTAGGACTGTTGTAACATCGAGTTTTGCCCCTCCTTTTCTTATTGCAATCGACGGAGTAGTTTATTTATAGGGTCAACGAAAAGACTTAAAACAAAGTCTATGGACAGATTCAATACATTAACCTCATACAAGTCAGTAGGCAGTCATTGTTTAGTTCATGCCCCAAAACTCGCCTACTGTAACCGATCTTGATGCGTTTTGGCAAAATGTCACCAGATTTAGCTCCAAAATAAGTTTTAAAACTGAACCCAGCTTGCTGCATCTTTTATATCTAGAAAATCTCCAAATCTTAATATGCGCATAACGCAAAAACTTTTAGGCGTAGAATGTTGAAATTTTATATTTAGGACTGCTGTAACATCGAGTTGTGCACCTCCTTTTTTTATTGCAATCCATGGAGTTGTTTATTTAATATTGGACCATCCTTAAGTTATCCCTTTTCCAATTAAGAAAAAAATTACACCAGCCTGCAAAAAAAAAAAAAAATTTCTCTCGTTTGTAAAATTTTAATTGATTTATATCAGCAATGATGATGTCATTCCAAAATGCAAACTAAATTTTATGTAACACGTAAGGATTTTTTACAAACGACGATGAAAAAATTAGCAAAATGCAGTATAATGCATACATAGCAACTGTAGTTTGTAACTACAGTTGCTATGTAGTTTGCAACTGCAGTAACTACTAACTAAACACAATAATGCTGTTCATTTACAATATTATGATAACTCTTGTGTTTTTCTTGAAGTCAAGAAGCTTCTTTTTCGGGTTTTTCGTTTATGGTCCACATCACTGCCTCTTTTTGAACACCAACAGTAATCGGCCATCATGTTACATCCCACCGTCCTTGATATCTGCGTTCCATCCCCTTTATATCCTGGTGGAATCTTTCACCTTGCTCGTCACTCATTTTTCCTAAATTGTCTGGGAAGTATTCCAAATGTGAGTGAAGGAAGTGAATTTTAGTGCTCATATTGCACCCCAAAAGATGATAAGTACGTAATAACTCAGTTACAAGTTCTTTGTAATTTTCTTTTCTCTCATTTCCCAAAAAACCTTCTACTACATCTTTAAATGCAACCCAAGCCTGCTTCTCTCTATTTGTCATATTGTTCAAAATTGGAATCTTTAACTAATTTCTTTATTTTCGTTCCATTAAATACACCTTCTTTAATTTTAGCGCTAGACAATTTTGGGAACTTCGATATAAGATACTCAAAACATTTTCCACCTTTATCCAAAGCTTTCACAAACTGCTTTATGAGACCCAATTTTATGTGAAGTGGGGGCAATAAAATATTTTGTGGATCTATTAAATATTCATTTAAAATATTCTTCTTACCAGGAATCCATTCTTGCCTCTTTGGCCATACCTTTTTTTATCCAATGACTTTCTCTGTCCCTGCTATCATATTCACAAAAAAAA
>JAWZYV010002628.1:0-14886 GCA_038373885.1 Cheiracanthium punctorium | reverse complement strand
AGATTTTTTTTATTTCGGAGAACATAGCCACTTAATTTTTTTATATTCTTTTGCGTAAAAATAACGATCTTAATTTTTAGTTAAAAGCTTTTTCAATATGTGATTTTTAAAAATTTATTCTATTTTAAAACATCTACTTTGCCCTGAAGAGTCTAGTTCTCAGAAAACGGAATAGTTCATATTAGTGGTAGCAGATGGCAGCACCATATCTGACTGAAAAATGAAATTGTTTTCATTTGAAGTTGTTGAGGGTTTTGTAATGGCAAGCCTATGGGGTAGTGCCTAGGCCAGAGGACTTAAGGAGTTCTAACGCATATTCACGTGACATTTGGAGAGAACCACCCAAAACTCCACATCATTAGATCGACAGTTGCGCTCTAGGCCCGAACAAAGATACAAATCCGATCCATTCTCTCATAATTGGTGCCTTGTGTAATCCGTTCCTATATTAAACGAATACTGTTTGTCCGAACTCCAAACGATCTCGAAAAAGGCTCTAAGGATTTTCTTAAAATTTTGTATTTGGGGTCCACCAATTGCGCTTGGTCACGTGATAGCAAAAAATCCTAAAAGGCTTAAAATGTAAAATTAACTGTTTAGACGGTGGCGCCAGTAGGCGTCGCACTCGTGGATTTAAGAGGGGAAGCCATACCCGTCCGAGTATTGAATTTGGGAAATAAACCTAAGACTGTAGAAAAAGGGGCCGTTATTGCGACGTGTGAACCAGTGGTGCATATCGTCGTCCGTCCGCAAGGATTTTCTAATAGTCAACATTATCAATTAATGCTGGAGAATCTTTAAGCACTTAGTAAGGAACAGCGAACAGCAGTGCAAAAATTACTCCAGGAATTCCAAAACTTATTTTCTACCTGTGGCGCTGATGTGGGCCACTGTAATGTGACGCTGCTTAACATATACACAGGTGATCACCTATCAATCAAGCAGTATCCAAGACGTTTTTCTCTTGCAAAGAAAGAGGAAACTGAACGTCTGATTAAAGAAATGGTAGACGGTGGCATAATAGAGGAATCGTCGGGACCTTAAGCCTCACCTATCGTTCTTGTTAAAAAGGACAAAATCGACTTTTCTGTGTCGACTATCGAAAACTGAACGATATTACGAGGAAAGACAGCTATCCCCTTCCGCGTATAGGTGACACTTTAGATGCTTTGAATGGAAGCCAGTGGTTCTCTACGTTGGACTTGAAGAGCGGGTATTGGGAAGTCGAAATCCGACCTGAAGATAAAGAAAAGACAGCTTCACCACCGGACAAGGGCTCTGGCATCTTTCAGTTTAAGGTAATGCCTTTCGGTCTTTTCAACGCCCCCGCTACTTTTGAAAGACTAATGGAAACTGTATTACATGGACTTTCGTCTGAGGCCTGCTTAGTATATTTAGATGACATTATTATAGTGGAAAAAACGCTTTATGAACATATAAATAATATTCGTAAAGTATTCCTTAGACTACAAAATGCTAACCTTAAACTAAACCCGAAGAAATGCAAATTTTTACGTAAGGAAGTTGCTTATCTTGGTCACGTTATTTCTGCAGACGGAGTTAAGACTGAACCACAAAAAATTAAAGCAGTTGTCGATTGGCTTCGTCCGGAGACAGCACAGGAACTCAGAAATTTTCTTGGACTGTGCACATATTATCTCCGTTTTGTAAGAAATTTCTCAATAATAGCAAGACCTTTACATTAACTGACTGAAGCTCAATCAAGTTTTAATTGGACAGAAGAATGCCATAAATTGTTCATTAGTTTAAAGCAGGCGTTAACGACATCTCCTATTTTGACCTATCCCCGGATTGTATCCAAGACTTGGGATAGGTCAAAATAGACCTATCCCAATAGATAGGACATGAAAATAGTTTACTTGGATACAGATGCAAGTAGTGAAGGAATAGGAGCCGTGCATTCGCAGAGAGCAGAAAACGGCGAAAGTGTAAAGCTTACTTCGGCAAGAACTTGGGTAAGCCAGAGAGAAATAATTGTGTCACTCCTAAGGAATTACTAGCTATTGTTAAATCTATTGAGCATTTCCATCACTACATCTATGGACGGAAATTTCTTCTCCGGACTGATCATGCTTCCTTGAGATGGCTTTTGAATTTTAGAGAACCTGAGGGTCAGATAGCTCGCTAGATCCAAAGGCTGCAGTAGTATGATTTCGAAATCGAACTTCGCACGGAAATGCAGACGCTGTCTCCAGACGACCTTGTAAAAAGGACTGTAAACACTGCGTGAACGCCGAGAAAAAGTACGGAATGGAGATGGATACTTTCGTGAAAGCTTTAACTACAGTGACTGTGGATCCGTGGCCTTCGAGTGAAGTACAGAAAGCGCAGTTGGAAGATTTCAATATTAGGCCAATTTTGGAGAAGAAACTGAATTCCGCGGATCCACTGTCTTGGCAAGAGATCACTCCCGAGAGTTCTGCTACAAAGCAATACTGGACTCTTTACATCTTAAGAGTCCTCTGTAGTCGGCTTGCGGAGATTCAAGTCCCAATGCTTTGCTTTAAAGAAAAGTGCCTTAACGCCTATCATTTTTCTTAGAACGTATTAGGTATTTTTAAATGAAATTTTTCTGTGTGAATCTTTAGAACTATTCGCAAGGATTGCGCGAATCAGATTTGAGTTAATTTAGCCAAAAGAGATTTTATTGCAGTCTGAAAAGTAACATAAATTCTAGATTGCAATAAAATCTCTTTCGGCTAAATTAACTCAAATCTGATTCGCGCACTCTTTGCGAATAGTTCTCAACATTCACACAGGAAAATTTCATTTAAAAATACCTAATACTTTCTGAGAAAAATGATTAGGCGTTAAGGCACTTTTCTCCATTGCAAAGCATTGGGATTTAACCCTTTAAGGCGCAGTGATCCCGCTCTGGGAACACCAAACTCTGACGTTTTGACTGCTGCCAGTCTCGAAGAATAGATTTGATTTCTATAAAAATAGTTGCGGGTGACCTAGCTCCAGCAGAATCCTTTACTTTTGAGCACGTCATTTCCCGTCAAAAAATGGTCACGATTCTTTTTAACAGCACTGACATCCGCTGAAAAATGGAAGAATGCGAAGAACAGCCGGATAGATTGCCCAATGCTGAAAAAAGGGCAGCCGTTGCCATCGCTCGACTTAACTACCAGCAAGATGGCGGACGATCGAAACGTTCATCGCGTGCCACAGATCTAGAGACCCTTTTTTGACAACAGCTGGCTGTGCCGGCACAGCCATGGTTTTAAAAAATGGGAAGCCAAATAAAGGTTTTCCCGGGCGACGTTATTTCTTGTTGCAGTATGCCATCGCTCGACTTAACTACCAGCAAGATGGCGGACGATCGAAAAGTTCATCGCGTGCCACAGATCTAGAGACCCTTTTTTGACAACAGCTGGCTGTGCCGGCACAGCCATGGTTTTAAAAAACGGGAAGCCAAATAAAGGTTTTCCCGGGCGACGTTATTTCTTGTTGCAGTATGTAAATAAAAACTTAAAAGGATAGAAATTTATGTACAAATGTATAATTTTTTTTTCTTCGAAAGTAATTTTTTTTTCTGCGTCAAAAAAGAAGTCTCTCGATCTGTGGCACGCGATGAACGTTTTGATCGTCCGCCATGTTGCTGGTAGTTAAGTTGAGCGATGGCAACGGATGCCCTTTTTTCAGCATTGGGAAAGGGTTGCGCCTCAAAGGGTTAAATCTCCGCAAGCCGACTATAGAGGCCTCTTAAGGACGGTGTTTTATATCGGAAATGGAAGAGTGATGGCGGAAGTTTAAGCCGATGGCAATTAATTCTTCCAGGTAGCAGAATTCCAGAAGTTCTGGTGGAGATTCATGGTAGCGCAAGTGGAGGGCATTTTGGAGTGATGAAAACGCTAAATAAAACCAGAGAGCGGTTTTATTGGGATCAATTTCGTGCGGATGTTGAAAAATGGTGCAGAGATTGCCACGTTTGCGGTGCCCGGTAAGGACCTAAAATAAAAACTAAGGGTCGCTTGCAGCGCTATAACGTTGGCACGCCTTTCGAAAGAGTGGCTTTAGATATCTTAGGACCTCTACCTATAACATCGAAAGGCAATCGATACGTCTTAGTCCTGATGGATTACTTTACCAAATGACTAGAAGCAATTGCCGTCCCAGATCTGGAAGCATCAACTGTAGTTGAAGAACTCGCTAGAAACTGGATCTCTTATTACTGAGTGCCTATGATATTACATTCGGACCAAGGTACAAATTTCAATGCAGCACTATTTTCGGAGCTTTGAGAATATTTGGTAATCACGAAGACTCGAACAACAGCATTACATCCAGAGTCCGATGGCATGGTCGAGAGGTTCAATCGGAACAATTTTGAATCATTATTTGTTTCGAAGAATCAAACCGACTGGGATACACATTTGCCACTGTTCCTCCTGGCTTACAGAAGTGCGGTTCATGAAGCGACCGGATATTCTTCATCAGAGATGTTGTTCGGCCGTCCTCATCGATTACCCAGTGATATTGTTTTTGGACGACCATGTGACACGCCCTTCTTACGGAATGACTACATAAGTAATTGAGAGGTACGGTTAGAGAAAGCTCATTCGTTTGCCAGAAAGCGAAACAATTTGGCCAGTGACCGAATGAAGATTCGTTACGACTGTAAAGCAACGAATCACCAATTTAAGGAGGGTGATCAAGTTTGGCTGTATAACCCGAAATGAAGGAGAGGTCTGAGCCGTAAGCTGCAACAGAACTGGAAAGAACCTTATACTGTTGTCAAGAAGTTGAACGATGTTATCTACCGAGTGCAGAAGTTGCCCAATTCCAAACCGAATTTCATCCACATTAATCGTTTAGCTCCATATTGGGCTACTGATCATAATGGTGTGTGATTAGACTGCCGGGTAGTCAGTTTTTAAAGAGGGGAGCAGTGTTACGAAATACTAACTTAATTTGCTCTTTTATTGCATGCTTCGTCATGAAGCTAGTTTTACAGGCATAATAGCGACGTTCTAAGATAATGATAAAACTGTGAAATAACTCCGTAGTCTTGGTGATCGTCTTGGTGACTTGGCGATGGATTTGGCGACAAATGGTAGCTTCTAGAAAATTCATGTCTCGGGAAGATTTTTTCAGAATATTCTGACGACGTCATTACCTCTATAAAAGCGCTTGTTTCTCTCCGCGGAGGAGAGTTCAGTGATAGATCTGGAAGCAGCGCGATTGACTCTGTGATATGAACAGCGTTATTGTTATGCTTATTTTTATGATTTTCTTTAGCACATGTTACTGATTCTTGTATTATTTTGAGTTATTGGGCTGCGAGTCGTAGAATAAAGTGTTATATTTGTTTATTGTGCTCATTTGGCTGCTTTAGAATTCTCCAACGTGGCAAATTTCGTAACAATACATACGTACAGACGGCATGGAAAAACTGGTCAAAATAGACTCGACGTTGGTCAAAATGAGTTACAGACGCATTTATATGAACCTGCATGCTAGCATACGATGAGATGCATCGAAAAAATTCTTAAAAGTAAATTTAGAGGTAGTCAAAATCGGCTTTTGCATCGAAATTTGGCCAAAGAAATTTTTCACATTACTTCCTAATACTTCGTACAAGGAAGTAAAAATATTCCTGGAAACACAGCATAATCAGTTATCGGCTCTGTTTACAAGCAGTTAAATTGGAGCTTTTAAGTTTGGCATGCCTATAATCATTTTAATTTCCTATGGGGGCATTGAAGATGTTAAATTAGCAGCAGAGCATTTCATTATAAAAGCAACTATCATTAAATTATGCAAGCACTCGGAGATTTTTTTTAAGTTGTTAACGTCAGGTCCGAAGCCAGAAAAAAATTCAGTTCGGGAAGTGGGCAAACGGTAGAGTTCCGCACAAAAAATCTTCATTATAAGTAACGAAATCCAAATTTCGAGGGTAACAGGCACGTTACGTCTCTGTCATTCGAAAATTTAACTGAATAACTATTTGTTTCAGCTTATTTTTCTTAGCTGTACCTAGAAAACAAAATACTCATTTTGATCAACTCTTGCTTCAGCCATTCATAGACCATCAAAGTAAGAAGGATCTCAGTAAAGTATAGCCCTTATTTCAATATATGTAAGTGTTTTCAAACTATAATATCTATAGTTTGTATATAAGTATCTATATAATATCTATATCTTGGCTCTTTGGCCAAAAGCTTTTTTCCATGAATCGCTGCCGGGACCTATCAGTGGCGGCTCGTGGGATACAGCAAGTACAGCCGGGCTGCACTTGAAATTATCAGCAATGGATTCAGATTAGAATTATGGAATTCCTATGGTAAATTTAAAAAGTCTCCAAAAAAAAACCAAACAAAAAAACCGTATTGTGGCCAGATCGCTCATTCGGAAAAAAAGCACTTTAATCTTCCCGCAATTCAATTGGGAAAATCTTTGGTTCAGCCCAGAGCGCTGATAAGAAAATTAGCAGCACCGTTGCCATGACAACGGTTACGTAAGCATTTCCTCCGGCATAGGCTATAATGGGGGTGCGCAGCTAAGACTCAGCTCATTCAAGATTTTGAAAGGTCGGCAGCACTTGTGAATTCGACTCACTGATTGGCTCGAGAAGTGAGGGAGGGGTAAGGAGAATATATGTTCGGCAAACTCTCGACTTTATATTGCTGAATTTATCAAGAAGGTAAGCCTGAATAGACGCTTATGAATGGACAATTACCCATCAAAGCAGTATTGTTTTTAAGTAAGCAAGAACTGGCATTTAGAGGACATGGCGAGGGAAAAAATTCTTTAAACATAGGAAATTTTAAAGAGCTTTTAAAATTATTGATATCTGAATTAAAACAACGCCTTTTTATGAGGGCATCACTGACGGATTCGCAAGTTTAAAAGAAAGTAGGATTGATTTGACTTATAAAAATAAGTACGTTTTCTTTTTTTTTTCTTTTCTTCTCAAGTTATCGTTACAAAAGAAAATTCTAAGGAAACTTCGAATCAGACACGGATTAATGCAATTTTGAGGATAAGAGAGGCTGGTTGAAATTTATGTCCATTTTATGGTAAAGTAAAACAGGATCTCTTACATTTGATATGTAATTTCTTTTTTTTTTTCCTCGGTGAGGGCTTAATCCGCCAGCTTTCGAATTCAATAACAAAGATTTTCCATTCCTGTCCGGTGTGGGGGGGGGCTCATATGCTTCCGGCTGCACTAACAGTTTTGACCATGGGCCGCCACTGGGACCTATTGTGTTTAATCAGACACTGAAACTAAAGTTTACCTGACTGTGTTTGTACACTTCTACTATCAACCCCAATGCTCTAAGGGGAAAAATAAGAAAAAAAATGTTTTGGATTTTTACTTAGCAAAAAATCAAGTTATAAGATTCTTCCGTTTTAGGATTTGGTAACTGGAGATGATGCCTTAAAGGTTTATTTACATATCGCGCCACCGCAAATATGAAGGGTAGCCATAAATTATCTTTAACGACTGTAGAAGAGATGAATGGAATACATTGAAGACCACCTACTGAAACCACAAGTTTCGCGATATATTAATAGGAGTTAGGAAGATGGAAAGCAAACCAGCAAAAATGTGTGCATTTTAAGAAGTCCTATGTGTGCTCTGGTGACACATTGACAGACAGGGACAACAGCCTTTACAGTTCAAGCGGCTTTCATAAAAACCTGTGGCACGAAGAAAACCCCGTCTCATTTTGTATGAAGCCGCTGATGTGATGGTCATGAATTATCTTTTGTTGGTTAACAGGAAATTCCAGTGAATACCATCTAAGACTTAGTTTGAAAAGTCATTACGAAGGTAATTGCCAGCAGATCGAGGAACCCTGCTCACCCTAGAAATGTGGATCTCGTTCGCTCATTCCTTCGAAACCCGAAAAATAGATTCCGAGCTGCAGGTAATCAATCTGCAGTAAATGAATAGTGTAAAATTCGAGCAGAATGAGTGTGGAAGGAAACCAAACCAGTACGACAAAATTGTAAAGTCAGACCATTTTCATGGAATTTTTTTATCTGATTGCAAAACAGATAAAAGTTCATCCGCTTTTCTAAACCAATAAACTCCCCAAAAAAATCCCCTATAAAACGCCCCGGCGGGGTAGCGGGGCAGTCATCCTCATCGACAGGGGGGGGGGGTCCTAGGGTGAGGTCCGGATAGCAACAGCCGTCTGAGATTTCTTCTCGAAGATCATCTGACTTCAAACTCAGCATACGGGCAAGAATAGAAAGCTATTTTCACTGTACGTCAAGCTGTGTATTAGAGATGAGACGGGCTTAGCTCGGGCCCGAACCGGGCTCGGGCTCGTAAAAATTTCTATTTTATTGGACATACTCCTTGAAACAGATTTTTAAAAAGTGATTCATATGAAAAATAAAAGTACTTATAAAAAATAAAAAAAAATAGCGGCACGGGTGCCTAGAAGGCGCGTGAAGCTCTTTGGGTATTTCAGAACGGCGGCTTATATTGCTTAGTGAGTCATGAGATCGGACATTCTTTCATAAACATAGATATAAAGAATTAGAAAGTGCATTGAGAGTTTGCAACTATATTTCCCTTTAATTTGCACAAACGGCAAAATTTATTGTATTCTGTCAAAGAATTACTTCTTTGAATTTTATGGAATTTTATTTAGCTTTGGCTGAAATTTCGGGCTCGGATTAAAAGTCTGCGGGCTCGGGCTTCAAAAAATGAGCCCGAACTCATCTCTACTGTGTATGATAGTAGGAGAGGGTTATCATGCCTGACTCGCCACCTCAGGGTGAACCAATTCGCTCCCAATTTTGCAAATATATTATGAGGAAGCTTCCCTTTTTTGTGTCCAACATCACTTCTGACAGTCTTGAATGTTTACTAAGTGGGCAACGATCTATTCTGTGCACCTACGTGGCACATAGAAGTAAAACTTGTGTCTTTGCAATGATGGGCAATAACAAACTCAGGGTTTCAAGGTTTAAAATGAAAAAAAAAAAAAAAAAAAAGCGGTCTGCTACCTGCTCCATAGAAAGTTCTTTGCATGCTTTCAAGTTTAGGGAGTTTTAATAATATGAAAAATAAATTTCAATAAAATTGTACTTTTATAAAAGTTTCATCTATAAAAAAAAACTTGAATACTCGATTAAATGGTCAAAGGTAACGCTATGCTTTTACCAGACGTGCATCTGTCTGTACTTTCTCAGCTGCACTTTCGTAATCCATTCCACTTGAAGGGAGTGTGTGACGGAAGTTGGTTTCGAACCCACGAATAGATCGTAGTAAGCAGGGCCGGCCCGACAGACATGCGGAGTCCCAGGCGGACCGGAAGAGCGGGGCCGCTTTTCTATAATGTCTTATGTAAGTTACTATTACCACTGCTAGTACATAGTAGCTTTATTCCTTGGCTTTTTTTGGATATATTGCACACATGTACCCAGAGCCTTATTATCGCACGGGCAAATCGGGACTTTGCCTAGGGCCTCCGGCTCAAAAGGACCCCCAATTTCAAATATTGTTCTGAAAAAAAAAAAATTTTTATATCAAAATATTTTGAAAACTAAAACAAATTTCATAGATGGGGCCCCCAAATTCACCAATACCCGGAGCCCCCGTTGGTCATAATCAGGCTCTGCATGTACCAAGCTCGGTCTAATGTGATAACAAAAAGGCCCAGGTGCGGGGCCTCTTCAAGTGCTGGGCTTTAGGCGAACGCCTACATTCGCATCTCCCTTGGGCCGGCCCTGTTGTAAAGCCGGATTCATACTGGCCGTTCCGCACCGCTAAGACGCCGCAATGACGTCACGTGGCGGAGCAACACGGCGCCCGCGCGGCGAGCGCCGAGCGTTTGCGCATTATCTGGCGAGAACAGATATTCCGTAGCGACCGCAAAGCTACAGCCAATTACAGAAGAGCTTTTGCAGCTACAGCCAATTACAGAAGAGCATTGGTGTATTTACTTGCGGCACCGCAAGCTCGCCGCGCGACAGCCAACGGTCCAAAACGGCGAAACAGTACGGCATGGTTGCGGTGCGGCGCGGGAGATATGAATCCACCTTAAGTGAAGGCATTATATGACCGGACAAAAGTACCCGCTTGCCCGGCGTTCAGTCGCCAAGATGTTGCGCGCGTTTACTGGCATAACTCGGCATTCAACATTGGGGGTGGGGGTGGGGGGGTGGCAAGCACTATTTTCAAATAGGTGATATCTGAATTCTCTTGAATTTAGGAGGGGCAGTTGTCCCCTCTTGCCTTTAGTAAGTTACACCTTGCGTGTTGTTAATCTCATACCTCCACACATTCCGAAGCTGAAATCTCGCCTATATCGTAAGAAAAATTATAAACACTGGTTTTAGTGATTAACGGGGGAGTTTGGGCTGTTTTATGGATGGAGCATTCCGATGCGACGTTTCGATGACAGTATCTGACTGACAGTCCACTACGCATTCTTCCGTGCTGTGCAGTTTCTTCCTAGTATGGTCTTGTTTGATGATTCACCGATTGGTTATGCACCGGGGCATCATTCTTCGGTTGTGGTCATTCTTTGGTTAAGTGCCACGGTTGTCAACCAGTTTCGGTCATCCTCACCGTCACCACATCCGATGCCAAGCCAAGGAAACAAAAATAAACATTGGCAACACTTCTCTAATAACCGCAATAACTATGGTGATCAAATGTCCTCAATTTTTGAGGACGCTAGCGCACTAGCAAATATTGTTGTAATGAAAACATGAGCCGCTTCTTTGAGAAAAAAAAATAAAATAGGATACTGTATTGCAGTAGTTCTGTTTTTATTTGACTCTTTAAAAATTTACCGGCTGCATCAAAAGGGTGGAATTTGGTCACCCTAGCAAGAACCCACCTCGCTACCAGGGTCATTCTGGTTTCGCTTTGGTCACGTTGAACAGACAAACACTACATGACTGAAAACATTTCAGAAACACTGATTGATCAGTGTTTAGAACTGGGTTATATTTATGGCTCCGCCTTTCCGAATGCTCTGGTCATGCACCGGTGTATGACCGGTGAAGTATCGCACACGTGAAATAGAGCATTTCGGCGTGACGTTTCAGTGACAATTCAACGTTTTGTCCATGGTTTTGACAATGACGTTTCAACAATTATGTCACTTCACTCGAATGACGAACGCGCTTAACCAATAGGCTTGCTCTACGTGACGTCGTGTTAGTAAATCTACAGTCCTGTGCATTCAATACAGAAAAAGAGTAGAATTCCTCTGGTTCGTCCAGTGTCGTATCTTTGTCACCTGGGGCAAAACATGCGTTCGGGGCCCTCCCCCCCTATTTTCAGTTGAGTGATAACAATTACAAACTTATGAAAAAGCGAACTTTATAAAATGTTCATTAGAACAATAATCATGCTTTTATAAATACAAATAAAAGTCTTCATTTTCAGCATTTTATTTGTGCTTTATGTCAGCTTCAAATACATGACTGCCTGGTTTTGTCTCACTGTTTACATCACTGTCTGTAACGGCTTTATTTTGGTTTTCTGTTTTATTGTTCAGCCATGATGACATTCGTGATGGCAACTGTTGGGCTTTCTCTTTCGCTTTTGTTCATTTCCCGTGTTTTGTGATCTGGTAAATTTTGAGTGTGGTGCAGCAGTTTTGGGCTTCAAGTACTTAAAAGGTAAGATGTCAAATAAAGATCGATTTTCGTAGCAGGGATGTGATACCATATAAAAAATATATACAAAACCCAAAAGTAAATTTAAAGAAAAACATCTCATTCACAGGTTTGATTTTTAATTTCCTTTTCGGCGTCCCCTTCTCGTTCAGCGCCCAGGGCATTTATCCCGGCTCCCCCATCCTATCAGCATCCCAGTGTTCATCACTCCGGTTGATCCGACCGTGCTCGAGCCGAATTTTGCCCTGAATCGTAGGTAACTTACCAGTCACATTACGATGCCCTGATTACAGCAGGAGCAAGAGGGGCATATGCACCAGGACCCCGATTTTGGGGTGCCCTAAATTATTACAGTATGTGAATTTAGTTTAAGTTTTTTTTTTTTCAATGTAGTAAATGCCTAATCTTTTTAATTTATGAATTAACAAGTGACAAATAACCAAAAAAAATTTTTTTCTTAATTCTACCTCTCCATAGAAAAAATATCACAGCAAATTAATGATTTCTGCAAAAGGAAGTGGTAACTAGGATGGCTGTTAGATTTTAAGTAATTACGCGGTATGTTTTCGGACCCACTGAAGTTTTTTTTGTGGCTACCCAGCGAGAATGAGCCACCAATAAATAGGAATTTGCCGAATATGATTATTAATATGGAAAAGTCAGACTTTTAATTGTATTTTTTAAGTTTTCATTTTTAACAAAGCTTATTTCATAATATTACGAAGTTTTTGTGCTACCTTACTTCCTCCGCCAACGGTAACGTTTGCCGCTAAACTGATTTTCGACCATATTGCGCATGCTCACGTTTACCGGAGGCAGTGGCGGCTCGTGGGATACAGCAAGTACAGCCGGGCTGCACTTGAAATTATCAGCACATACTTTCAAATAATTTATTCTACTAATTTTCCTAAATTCAGATTAGAATTGTGGAATTCCTACGGTAAATTAAAAAAAATCTCCGAAAAAAACCAAACAAAAAAAAAAGTATTGTGGCCGGATCGCTCATTCAGAAAAAAAAGCACTTTAATCTTCCCGCAATTCAATTGGGAAAATCTTTGGTTCAGCCCAGAGCGCTGAAAAGAAAATTGGCAGCACCGTTGCCATGACAACGACTACGTAAGCAGCCTCTCCGGCATAGGGAGTTCGCAGCTGATACAGCCGAAGTAAGATTTTTTAACGGCGGCTGAACTTGAGAACTCGACTGAGAAGTGAGGGAGGGGATAAGGAGAATATATGTTTGGAAAACTCTCCACTTTATATTGCTGAATTTATCAAGAAGGCAAGCCTGAATAGACGCTTATGAATGGACAATTACCCATCAAAGCAGTATTGTTTTTAAGTAAGCAAGAACTGGCATTTAGAGGACACGGCGAGCGAAAAAATTCTTTAAACATAGGAAATTTTAAAGAGCTTTTAAAATTATTGATATCTGAATTAAAACAACGCCTTTTTATGAGGGCATCACTGACCGATTCGCAAGTTTAAAAGAAGTAGGATTGATTTGACTTATAAAAATAAGTACGTTTTCTTTTTTTTTTTCTTTTCTTCTCAAGTTATCGTTACAAAAGAAAATTCTAAGGAAACTTCGAATCAGACACGGATTAATGCAATTTTGAGGATAAGAGCGGCTGGTTGAAATTTATGTCCATTTTATGGAAGTAAAATAGGATCTCTTACATTTTTTATGTAATTTCTATTTTTTTTTTTCCTCGGTGAGGGCTTAATCAGCCAGCTTTCGAATTCAATAACAAAGATTTTCCAATCCTGTCCGGAGGAAAGGGGGGGGAGGCTCATATGCTTCCGGCTGCACTAACAGTTTTGACCACGGGCCGCCACTGACCTGAGGTTAGCCCCAGACAGCACATAAGCTTAAATCAAGCTTGACATTTGGCTTGGCAATGCAAGCTTGGCTTAAGCTGGATTTTAGCTTGCAAAGTGCGCAGTGATGGCGCCATCTGTGAAAGAGAATGGACATTAATTGTCTAGCGTCCTCAAATTTGCTGAAAGTTCGTAAAGATGTGTTTTATTTTATTACCACTGCTATATTACCGGTAGGGCAAACGGGGCAACTGCCCAGGGCCTACAGATTTTAGGGCCCAAAAATCTTACATCTTACACTTTTGTAATTTTGAAATAAAATTACAAAGGATAAAAAAAAATTCAGAAGTTAAATAATTTTTTTAGTTATAAAGTATGAACAATGAAAATAATTCAAATTTACATTTGTATAAATTAATTTAAACTTATTTTTAATTCTTCGAAATGCTCTATATCGATATAGCATACCAATATGTAGGAAAATAACCACATTTGTAAAGAGAATTTTTAGCGTTAAAAAATAGCAAAATTTTTCAATTATTTGTTATTTTAAGAAATATTTACAAAAATGACTAAAGTGTTTGTATTCCATACATGTTAGCAACTGTGATATAGCATTTCGAAGTAACGTTTAACTATCTGTTTCTTTGATTTCAGATTACTTAACACAAAATTTGTGTTAAGTACTTACCTGTGGGTTTACTTACTTTGCACAAAATTTGTGTTAAGTAAGTAAACCCATTCTATATTTCCAAATATGGAAATTCTTCAAAATAAAATACAATTATACTACGAAATTGATTTCAAAATCAGTCGTTAGTCTCGATTTTGGCCAGCAGTATTGCTCAACGATGAGTGTTGCGATATTGAAAGTTTTAAAACGTGTCCTGCTTTTAAGTTTATATTATGCTTATTTCCTTATTAGTAGAGTCTATAAATCACACATAATTTTATTTAAATTTTGATTCATCCCATGGAAAAAGAAAAGAAACTTATCAGCATCGCCCATGCTTATCGATCTGACGTGACAACAGTCACTTCAAACTTTAGTCATATCTGCCCGAGGCAATAACGGCCGAGCGGTTAGCACGCGTTTCTCCCCGCCCAAAGTTCCCGAGATTGAACCCAGCCGTCGACGTTTGATGGAACAGATTAAAATAGCTTAAAATTTCAGCATAGAGGGGGAAATGCGCGGAAAAATCAATTATGCGGGCGCCTCGTGTATTTTTTTTTGGGGGGGGGGATTTTTTAAGCTTGAAATGTCAAGCTTAATGCAAGCTGGGCAAGTGTAAACTAGAACACTTGATTCAAGCTTGCATAAAGCTTACACGCTTGAAATTTTCAAGCTTATTGACTTGATAAATCAAGCTTGCTGCAAGTTTGCTGTGCTGTCTGGGGCGTAGTATGCTGTTACTCCAAGATTAGCGTATTCTGATTACAGTAAAT
>JAWZYV010002627.1:0-14900 GCA_038373885.1 Cheiracanthium punctorium | reverse complement strand
TGCCAGGTGGTTTTAGCAGGTGGTCTAAAATGCTCAAAAATTAGAAACTTTCTTCAAAAATGGAAAAAAATCTCAATCGGAAAAAATCGTGTTAGGGAGACAAGTATTTCGTTCCATGGAGAGTATTTTTAATGTCATTTAAGCCTTAGAGTTACGTTCCGATTAAAAATTTAGTTGCAGGGAGAAATTCGTTACATTTGGAGGAAAATTCACTCAAAATTTCAAATCATTAGATCAGCAGCTAGAACTCTGATGCATGTGCCCAACTCAATATTCGGCGTCTGATCCACTCTGCAAAAGTGAAGGAATTTATTTCAATGTGCCAAATGATGAGCATCATCTATATAAATAAAATTAGACTTTTGTCTGTACATTTCTTGGAATTCAAAAATTTTGCGATTTCTATCCGTTTCAAGCACCCGGGTATCGGATGCGACCCTCAAAAAAAAAATATGTCTGTCTGTCATTCTGTCATTCTGTCCGTGACGCTTTTTTTGTTTAAGCATCACGTAAAAACGACTGAAGCGAATGATATGAAATTTGGTGTCATGATAGGTGGTCACTCAACTTAAAACATAGGCGTCCAATTTTTAAAAAATCTTGATTAGATTTACAGATTTTGCGAAAATCGTTTCAAACTGCGTAAATTTGTGTTCAAGCATCACGAAAAAACGACTGAAGCGAATGATATGAAATTTGGTGTCATGATAGGTGGTCACTCAACTTAAAACATAGGCTTTCAATTTTTTAAAAATTTTGATTGGACTTTGAGATTTTGCGAAAATGCTTTCAGACTGCGTAAATTTGTGTTCAAGCATCACGTAAAAACGACTGAAGCGAATGATATGAAATTGAGTGTCATGATAGGTAGTCACTGAACTTAAAACATAGGCGTCGAATTTTTTAAAAATCATGATTAGATTTACAGATTTTGCGAAAATCGTTTCAAACTGCGTAAATTTGTGTTCAAGCATCACGCAAAAACGACAGAAGCGAATGATATGAAATTGGGTGTCATGATAGGTGGTCACTCAACTTAAAACATAGGCGTCCAATTTTTAAAAAATCTTGATTAGATTTTCAGATTTTGCGAAAATCGTTTCAAACTGCGTAAATTTGTGTTCAAGCATCACGTAAAAACGACAGAAGCGAATGATATGAAATTGGGTGTCATGATTGGTGGTCACTCAACTTAAAACATAGGCGTCCAATTTTTAAAAAATCTTGATTAGATTTTCAGATTTTGCGAAAATCGTTTCAAACTGCGTAAATTTGTGTTCAAGCATCACGTAAAAACGACAGAAGCGAATGATATGAAATTGGGTGTCATGATTGGTGGTCACTCAACTTAAAACATAGGCGTCCAATTTTTAAAAAATCTTGATCAGATTTTGAGATTTTGCGAAAATCCTTTCAAACTGCGTAAATTTGTGTTCAAGCATCACGTCAAAACGACTGAAGCGAAAGATATGAAATTGGGTGTCATGATAGGTGGTCCCTCAACTTAAAACATTGTCTTCGAATTTTTAAAAAATCTTGATTAGATTTTGAAATTTTGCGAAAATCATTTCAAACTGCGTAAATCTGTTTTCGCACATCACGTAATAACTGCAAAGATGAAAAAATTATATTTGGTGAAATGATAGGTGGTCACTCACCTTAAACTATAAGCATCTAATTAAAAAAAATCGATCAGATTTCTAGATTTTGTGAAAATCGTTTAAAACTGAGTGAATCTTTGTTCCCGCATTACGTAATAGCGACTAAAGCGAATGATATGAAATTTGGTCACACGATAGATGGTTGCTCAACATAAACTATAGGAGTCCAATTTTTTAAACATTATAATTAGATTTTTGAGATTTTGTGAAAATTCTCTCAAAATACGTTTATATTTCTTCAAACATCACGTAATAACGACTAATACGAATGTTACGAAATTGAGTGATATGATAGGTAGTTGCTAATCTTAATTTATAGGTGTTGAATTTTAAAAATATTTTGCTTACATTTTGAGATTTTTCGAAAATCGTTTTAAAATGCTGAAAATTTGCTCCAGCATCACGAAATAAAGACTGCAGGGAATGAAACGAATTTGGGTGACATGATAGGTTGCCACTCAACTTAAATTCTAGGCTTCAAATTTTTCAAAAATGTTGATTAAATTTTGAGATTTTGCGAAAATTATTTCAATATGCGTAAATATTCGTCGGCGTATCACATAATTACGACTAAAGCGAATGAAATGATATTACTTAGTTACTCTCTAACCTGTAATATTTTAACAATACATGAAAATTATAACTTCGCTTTCTTTACTTTGGCAACTACTACATTTATTCTGTGTACTCCTACAATGCTGACGAAAGTTCTTGCTTTTTGGAAATTTGCATTCACTAACTAGAGATGGCCAATGATTCGATGAGTCGAATCAGTGATTCGAATCTTGGTACTGAGTGGCTCAGTCTTTACACTCACTCTCTACTGATTCGAATCTCAAGCCCTCAAGGGAAATACATTCCAAGTGCGAAGGGAAGAAAAACTTATTTTCCCTTTGCCGTTCCCAGGGATTTTCCCTTACTCTTTCAACTCTTTTCGACTCTTTACGACTCCTTTCGGCTCTTTTCGACTCTTTACGACTCTGAGTCGATAGATGATTTCAAACAGTAAATGAGTGGGTGTGGGTGAGTTGGTCACTGAGTTGGTGCAGCAACGAATCTTTACTGATTCAGTGTTTCGCTCTGTTTCGGTGATTGTATACTATCGTTGAGATTCGTTAGTTTTTCGAATCTTCTATCGACTCAGAGTCGAAAGGAGCCGAAAAGAGTTGAAAGGATGTTTCATTTAATTGAAGTTTTTTTTTCGAATCTTTGGTGTTTCATTTCTTGGTTGGAGGTCGGATTTTAAAGTTTTATCTGTCTGTGGGTGTGGAGTGGGTCGAACATCGTTTGCTTTTGGCGGGGGGCATAGGCGTTACTTCCTAAGGGCAAGAGGGGTCAATCTCCCCCCCGAAAAAAAAATTAAGAAAATCCCTCCTTCCAACTTGTCTGACTGATTTAATATTTGTTTAAAATTTAATGAAACATCCCTTTTCTACTTTTAACTTCAATATATGTCCCCCTGCCCCCACCCTCAAAAAAAAAAAAAAAAAAAAAAAAAAAAACGGAACGTTAAGTTTACATGGTGGCGGATTTTCATGTGAAGGGAAATAGAATGAAATAAAGTTAGGATTGTGCTTGTCACTTTTAATGAAGGATACAGGGGCGGTATTAAGCGCTCTCACAAAAGGACTTTGTAGTAAGCAAAATAACATTTCGCTTTATTGCAGCAGATTTCGTTTTTTTTTTCTACCTTGTTTTTCGTTTAAGGGGAATGATTTTATTTTCTTTCGTAATTCAGAGAAATACAAAATAGGGCCTAAAGCAGTGGCGTAATTAGTGTTATTGACAGTGGCGTAGCCAGGATTTTATTTCGGGGTGGGCTGGGTATCAAATTTAAAGATAAAGTTCAATTGTAAGCTAAGTAAAGGGTCCCATTTTTTGGGGGGGGGCAGCAGCCCCTCAGTAGGACTGGGCCAAAAATCGACATATCGGTTTTATTTCAACATCAAATATCCGATATTCCCATTTTCATTTCAGTGAAATCTCGAATTCGACAAAGGGCAAAAATACAGGCCGGCCAGGGGCGTAGCCAGAATTTTTTTTATGGGGGGGGGTTATGACTACTGCAACTCATATATATGCATACGTGTGTATGATAATGCAGTGAAGAATATACATTTTGTATGGCAAAAAATTCCTCATGGGGGGTTATGACCCCCCTAACCCCCCCCCCTTGGCTACTGCTTTCTCTCGGAAAGCTTCTTCTCTCATCGCAGAAAAAACAGCTGCATGGTTTATTAGTCTAATTACCATAATTAATTAACGTATATCTCGGAACCTATCCACCGGAGCGCGTTTTTATTGATTCTCGACCCCCCCCTAGACTCAACACCCCACCGATACTTAAAATTTCGAATGCTTTGACACCAAACTTAACCTTTTAATCTTACAGGCCCAGGGGGTCATACGAAGCTCCCCTATATTTTCAATTTGGGCATTTTAAACACTAGCCTCCTCCGGCGGCAACTCCAAAGTCTGGAAACCATCCCAGAGCCAATTTCTACATGTTTGCAGTCCTTTTAAGCCTCAATCATGGTTAATTAGTCTAATTACCATAATTAATTAACGTATATCTCTGAAACTATCCATCGGAGCGCGGTTTTATTGATTCTCGACCCCCCCTCTGGGACCCCATCGATACATAAAATTTCGAATACTTTGACACCAAACTTAACCTTTTAATCTTACAGGCACAGGGGGTCATACGAAGCTCCCCTGTATTTTCATTTCGGGCAGTTTAAACACTAGTTTTACTGGAGCAAGGAGAGAGAGATGCTAACTGCCCGAGAACTCAGCGGAGAAGAAACCCGATGAATGGGTGAAGGGTGTTTAAATAGTACGGCTTTCGGCGCAGAGAGAGGGAAAATTTCTTTAGTTGTTTTATTGATTCAAGATTCGAATCACTGATTCGAATCATCGAAGTAGTGAGTGAGTTGAGATTCGAATCAGTAAAATGAGTCGAACCGCCCATCTCTATCACTAACCCGTCGAGGACGGGTACTTCAGCTAGTATTTTACTAAATATGCTGCTCACGACAATTCCTACACAGGTGTGAGATAAATTACTAAAAAACCAGGACGTAAAATTCATCCATTTTTTATCACCACATACGACAAATTCTTTTAACGCTGGACAAAAGACTCCAGTCCCTTGCGAAACAGACTCCTTTTCAATAGTAATCAGTAAAGAAATCAAAATTAAATTTTTGTTACGACATTTATAAGCTTCCTTAGGTATCCGAGATGCAAATTTCTTCACTTTTCACTCTTGCACATCACTATGTTAACATAATAACTTTATTTTGCATCAATATAGAGTTGCCAACTGCTCCGGAATATAGTTCACCACTTTTTCGATACAGTGTTTTTTTTTTTAATTTTTAAAAGGATAGGCCTTCAACTATATCCCATCTCATTACAGCTTCATAAGCGCAGTAGAGGGCGCAAGGCGCGCAGGCACTGCGGAAGAAGTGAAGCGAAGCTAAGCATTTAGTTTTAAATTTTCACTGTAATTTTAGACAGAAATGAATCACTGTTTGAAAAAAGTAGTTAATTTTGTTCCGAGAAAGTTGACAACTCTATTCAAATACATACTTCTTGTCTTTCTTACCTAACCTTACTATTAGGTTGTAACGAAAGTTTCCCGCCACCGCAAATATGATCTGCACAAACAGTTCGCGTTGGCGTGTTTACTCATATCCTTCCACACTCTTTTTGGGATTTGGAAAAAAAGAAATTTAATTTAGAACACTGTGCAGTGAAATCTGTAAAAAAATATATAGTTATCATTAAGTACAAGGTATCTCAAACGAAACTAACCTTGTTAAAAACATCATTTACATCCAATTCAGTTGCAAAAAGTCAGCTACAGAACGTCAAAGAATTATGTGCACAGCTTTAGGTACTACTGTTGTATCATATGACACTGTGAAGGTTGCTACCTAAAATTCAAAAAAAGGACTAAGACGTACAAGTTCAATCGCTGGGTGCCGCATGAGCTGCGTCAAGCAGATTTCGCGGAAAACTTTCGTTACAACCTGATATATATCTTCTTGAGTGATTTTCACTTCCTTGTATGAAATATATGAAGTATCTACAAATTTTGAAAAATGCATCATACATTCATTTTTATCCCACAGCTTTTTTGTGATATTGTATTTATTTGGCAACGGCAAAAAGAATGGAAAAATTTGGAAAATTTAGAGAAAAACAATGGAAGGATGAAAAAGTGCATGAGAGTTTAGAATTAAAACTGCCATCAAAAATTTCCCTACTTTTCCACAAATTTCCTTTTTCATATGATTTAAGTTTCTTCTGAACAAGAAATAAGATATTTTACATTCTTCGCAATTATCCATTTTTCGTTTGTTCCAATAAATAAGCGATTTAATGGAAATCGAAACAAATAAATGATCAGTGGTCATTTTAAACATTTATTCAGCATTTATTTATTATTTTTTGAAATGTACAGAGAAAAGAAGGGACAAAAACTCTGATATGGCACCACATAACTTCCTTGTACGTGCATTAAAGCAGTGGTCCCCAACACTCGGTCCGTGGATCGAATGGTATCGGGCCGTCCAGGTAACATTAAATTATTTCTATTTTATTGACTGCGGTGTATTTCCGTCAGGTATCGACTTTGTCGGGCTTGTGCAGCACCTCCTAGATATACAATGCCCGAGAACAGAAACCTTTACGTCATAAATCGGTCCACTAAAATGACTTCATCACACATTTACTTTCTCAAACTAAAACTAATCAAAGTTTGTGGTTAATTTACTCTCGCATAAAACATTTTAATGATTTAAGATTGGAAATTAAATTTTACGACGAATAGGAAATTTTAGTTGTCACTAATGATATAATATGATATAGAAATAGATCATAATAAATTACTTTTTATCAGTAAGGTATTTTAATTTTTATCTTTATAACTTAAAATATTTTGTTAAATTTGTATCATTCACCAGACATTTCAAATAGTTTTACTTTGTGAAAGTAAAACTATGATGACGTCATCATAGAAGACCTTGCGATGATGTAAAAGCTCCTGTTCTCAGGTTTTCTATATCTAGGAGGTGCTGGTTTGTGGTCATTTATACTTTTCTAACAGAACAAATCTTGTAACTGCTTTAAATTAGTTCATTGTTTACTAAGCATTTCAAGATTATGCATTAAAATTCCAGTCACTTAAATCCCTATTGCCCTTTTACGGCACCCTATCTGTAACAGCGTGGCTGTGTGGCGTCTTATTTGAAGAAATGAGAATACACACAATTTTATTGCTAACTCTTGATTAAATGTTTATATTGACAAATCTATTTACACAGAAGGCCCTCAGCGGCCAAAAAAAAAAAACAGTTAAAAGGATTATTTTACAAGGATGTGGCTTCGCAAGACACAGGAACTCGACCTCCGCGTCGAAAGTTCCAAGCTCTTCCCTCTCTCGTGTTTTTAGATCTTCCCCTTCAGGTCGGCGACCCCTGCGCCTGCCCTCTGGCGGGGAGCAGTGAACACTACACCCCCCATGCAAGCTTGTGTTTGGGGAGTTCCACCGAACAAACACAAAGCTGACTAAAGTAAAATCATATAATCAGCAAACACAAAAGAATATCTAAAATTTTAAGCAGATACAAAAACACATACTATATATAGTGCACATATAAAATTAATTAACAGTTTCTAAATAATCACAGTCCTATACACAGTCATAAAGTTCTCTATTCAGGAAATAGTCTGGACAAAGCGTCAGCATGTGAAAATTTTCCACCTGGACAGTACTTAATAGAAATGTTGTATCTCTGGAGAGCGAATGCCCACCGTTGGAGACAAGATAATTGGGGTGCACAACGCGTGAGATACGGCAAAGGGTTGATCTGTGTAGATCTGGATCTCCGCCCCGAAAATGTAAGTCTCGTACTTCTTTAAACTCCAAACGATGGCATAGGCTTCTCTCTCTATCGTTGACCAAGCTTGTTGAGCTTTACTCAGTTTTTGACTTGAATACGCTATAGGACACAACTTACCATCACGCATTTGTGCCAAATAAGCAGCAATACCTATCTGCGATGCATCCGTGTGGATCACAAAGGGTTTATTATTCACAGGTGTATGCAGAGCTGAAGCAGATCCCAAAGCCAATTTCAGCTTTTGGAGCGCAACGTCATGAGTCGCACACCAAGGCAGCGTATCGGGATTTATTTTCTTCGTCAATTCGGTTAATGGAAACGCTACTTCCGCATAATTGGGTATATATTCCCGATAAAAATTGCATAAACCCAAGATGCTTCCAAGTTGCTTCTTAGACTTCGGAGTAGGCAGTTCGGAAATGGCTCTAATCTTCTCAGGATCTGGTTCATGTTTTCCAGAACCAATGATATGTCCCAAGTATTTAATTTGAGGCTTTGCAAAGGAGCACTTTTTGAGATTTACCGTAAAATTCAACTCTTGGAGTTTGGCTAAAATTATTTTTAAATGTTGCACATGCTCCTCCCAACTATCTGAATAAACAGCGATGTCATCGATGTATGCTAGTGAGAAATCTTGATATTGCGCTAAAGCTTTGTTCATCACCCGCTGGAACGTGGCTGAAGCGTTCTTCAACCCGAAGCTCATTACTTTAAATTGATACTGTTGGCGATGAGTTTTAAAGATGTCAAATCTTTGCAAGCTGGATCCATTGGTATGGCCCAGTATCCTTTCAGCAATTATAATGTTGTGATTACATTCGCTTGACCAATCCGATGAATGAGTTGTGCAGCGTCTTCCATAGGAAAATCATCTGCGATAGTCACAGCGTTGAGGGCTCGACTACACAAAGTCTAGTCTACACAAAGACGCATACTACCATCCTTCTTGTTGACACACACTACAGAGTGCGCTATTTCTGCGTTACTCTCTTCAATTAGATCTAGTGCTAATAGTTCATTAATCTGATCCTCAACCTGGCTTTTTAACGTTTCGGGAATACGATAAATGAAAGGTTTCTGCCTTTCTGAATTAGGTTTAAGTCTTATTCGATGAGCATCTACCTTGGCGATTTTCAGTTTGCCAGTAAAGAGTTCTTTATGATCGAGCAATAACGCATTCAACTCTTTAACTTTTTCTTTATTTAAATGACCGCAGTCTATTTCTTCTAAAGGTCTATCAGATTTGATATCAGAGACACTAGGAGTTGGGCGTAAAGCAGGAGTGATGGGAGCTCGATCACTGATCTTCTCTCTTCTTCTCAACTGACAACCCATGCATGTTTGGACAAAATCAGAAATATCATTAGCCATATTAGGCCAATAGAAACTATACCTGATTCTCTCTTTAGTCCTTTTAACTCCCATATGACCCCCAGAAACAGATTCATGAGCGAGTTTCATTACATTTTCTATCCTAGAACGCGGTAATACTAACTGAGCAACTGGTTCGCCTAATATTTTATTTTTATGGTAAATTATTCCTTCAACTAAAGTAAAACTTCCTTTGTTCTGCTTTAATTGTAACCTAACATCTTTTAACGATTCGCATTCACTTTGTTCCCTTTTTAATTTCGACGCGTCAGAATGAAAAGAGTCGTCCGACAAACTTTCGTTGCAATTCAAAACAGCGTCATTTATACTATCAGCTTTCTCCTCACTCGAAGAATTTTCTAAACCCTCTTTTCCTACTGCAAAGGCCGGTTCAGTTTCGCTCTCGCCTGGCGGTTTGTTTATCTTACATAGAGACTCATACACCGATGGGGGAATCAACGCCTCTACATTCAGCTTATCAGTTACTGCTATTAGACACTCCATGGGGTGATTTAATGGCTTTTTATTTTCAAGAGCAATAGATGACCTAATTAATTTCGCTTCGATCTGCTCCCCAAAAGCGGAAGTTAAAATTATTTTGCCGTAGTCCAGATCATCTAAGTTTTCTAGCAGCGAAGAATTTATTACGAAGATTTGAGTGCCTGAATCTAAAATGCAATTTATTTCCTGACCTCTGACATATACTTTTGCCTGATCTAATGGCTGCAAGCACACGTGCTCGAAGTTTATATTTGCTACGACAGCTTTTGATTCCTCTTCCTGCTGCGCTCTTTTGAATTTCTTCAAACATGAGCAGGCCATATGGTTTTGGTCACCGTAGACAAAACAGCCTTTTTCTTTATTGTTTTTTGCTTTCGATTCGTTATGGCGCAAATGAGGGGGAATATATTTCGATTCTTCTAGCGTTTTATATTGATTATTACTAGTATGCTCATTAAAGTTAGAACATACTTCTGAGAAGGACTTATTTTTAGCTGTAAAGAACAAATCACATTCCTTACCTAATATAAGCGGTTTAAACCAATTTCTTTCCTGTTTGATATTTATATGAGTAGCAGTTTCCTGATCGAAAGATTGAAATAATTTATCACTAACAATTAGTTCTTTTAATGTTTCGAAATCGTTAACGTCTCGTAGTTTAGAGTATTGGGCAAATCCTGTGGCTAGACGTGAGGCAAATTGAACGTGAGTCTCATTTGACATTCGTTTCGGTTTTTGAAAATTTTGTAAACATGCTAAAGGCGTCGGTTCAAATTCTTGTAACACTGTTTCTTTTATTTTGTTGTAGTTTTTAATATCCTCATCTTTAATATACACAAGAATATTTGCCGATTTTTCTCCCAAAAGGATCAGTAGAATTTCCCCTTTTAAATCTTCCGGTACCTTCTTCGTATTGAATTCCTCGATCGACTCTCTCCAGTGAGGAAAAAAATAAATTCCAACCCTCTGCTCGTTTAGGAATCGGAAGTGTTAACGTTCGCACACTGTGAATAAAATTTTCAATAGAGTTGTTTACATTTTCAGAAACAGTTACTTTCTCGGAATTAACACGCGCGCTTTCAGCTTTAAGTTTCTCTAAATTTATCCTCTCAAGTTCTAGCTGCGATTCTAGTTTAATTTTTTCTAAGTTCAATTTTTCTTGTTCTATTTGAATTTGACTCTCTTTTTCCTCGCGTTCAAGTTTTGCCTTCTCTAATTCTAATTGTTCTCGCTGTAAGTTTTCTCTTTCTTTTCTTGCTTCTACTATCGAATCAAGAAAGTTTTCGACGAATTTTGAATCGGTTTTGTACGCGACACTATCTAAAATACTATTTTTTAACTCTATTATTTTCATTTCCTGAGTAACCGTAACACCCAATTCTTCGGCTACCTCCCTCAGCTCATCCTTTCTCGCGTAACGAAACATTTATGTATTTATTTTAATTAAACACAATATAACTGAACAATGATATAATCTGATCTGTCCAAATAAATTAAGCATAGAGTTGCCTACCTCCTTTAGTATCCGGAGTTCCGGTCCTGGAGAAGCTGCGCCAGTGTAACAGCGTGGCGTCTTATTTGAAGAAATGAGAATACACACAATTTTATTGCTAACTCTTGATTAAATGTTTATATTGACAAATCTATTTACACAGGAGGCCCTCAGCGGCCATAAAAACAGTTAAAAGGATTATTTTACAAGGATGTGGCTACGCAAGACACAGAAACTCGACCTCCGCGTCGAAAGTTCCAAGCTCTTCCCACTAATTTCAAAAATTCAACCACCCTGCTACTTTGAGTAACGAGCAATTGATATTTAAAGTATTGACTTTATATTGACTCTACATAACATTCCCTAGAATGTAATATTTAATGTAAAGATTTCTTATTAGGTCTTTCTGGTGGTTTTACAATGTTAATGTCAATTCCATTAATAAGTCGCTAAACTGTAAATAGACGTCTTGCGGAAATACCAGTTAATTTCAATTACGGCTTCCACGCGAAAACATAAAAGAAAAATTAGAGTGAGCAGGAATATAACCTGATATTCCCTCAGTCGATAACGGCCCACGAACTATTAGAAGAGCTAAGAGAAACATGAAAACTGATTTTAAATAATGAATGAATGTTATCGAAAATAAAAACTTTATATATATATTTTTAAAAAAAGACTTTTCGTCCGAAATAATGAAACATCTAAGAGAAAAATACTTTGCCCGATTATTGCGTTTCATTACTCTTCACCTCGCATTTCTTTAGTAGATTCTCTAACACAGTGTTTCGCAACCTTTTTACATCTAGAGACATGTAAAAAAGGATATATATTTCGTGCACCAGCGTCATCCAGAAATAATAAATAATGAATAAATTTTATCTTATATTCTAATCAAGGATCTTTCATTTTAATTAAAACGGTATTTGCGGCAGATAATTTGTGGCTTCTTAATGAGTTTTGCGGATTATTTTCAGACATTAAAATTGATGAAAGCAATAATACATTTAAGACGAGTTCGTAAAGTTGGATTCTCCAAGAACGTTTAATTTTAGAAGCAGTAATATAATTTAATACACGGCGATTTAATATTTATATTTGTTCTTTTGGCAAGCCAACGGGAGCGGCACCTGTCTACGGAAAGGGCGGCTTGGTCTGAATAATTTTTGAGGGATTCTAAAGTGTATTGACGTTACATCTGGAGCAAACGACCAAAACTCCATATTCTTCTTCCCATTTTTCATCGTTCTACAGACGACCAAAACTCCATAGTGACTGGGCGCGACAAAGGCGTAACCAGGCCCGTGAAGGAGGTATTCACACTTCAGCCGCCCCTCGCCATTAAAACAAAATTCATTTACTTATCACTGACAAAGTTTTTGTGCTATTACAGTAGAATAATTGGAAACATTACAACACTGGTGTTAAATTATCATTTATCTGCTGCTGAAAATAAAAATTTTAAAACCTTAAAGGGCTTTCATTAAAAAATTTAAAACTGATATATAGAGAACTGAAATATAGAGAATGAAAAAATTGTATACATGGCAATTAAATTACGTCCCTAGATTGTAAATCGACTTACCGCAGAAAGACCCGTTCATCGCAATTATTGTCGTGTACGCTGAAATATAAGACAACTGTTTAATATAAAGTTAAATATTGCATCTTAAATGTAAAAAGGTGTAAAGGGAGGAAATATGTTCCCATAAACCCGCCCCTAATGACGCCTATTTTACACATGTCAGATAGTTTAAAAGTAATTTTAAATAATGATGGAGTGCTCCTGAAAATATACATTTTAAAATTTAAAAAGATAATTTTAATTACAAAATTAAAATTATTGCTGTGAATTTCGGAGTACTCAGGAAACGATTTTTTAAATTCTATAAAAGATTGCGTCACTGCTTTCAAATTGTTCACATTTACCAAAAAATTCATTGAAATTCAAAACCGAAGGGCCAGTTAATTTTAATTCTGTTTTGCATTGAAATTTTATGCTATTTATTAATCAAAAGCTAAACATTTGATCTCAAATTTAAAAAGTTGATGTGGGCGGGAACACATTCTAATATTCCCGCCTTTCATAACGCCTCTAGTGAAGCATTTTGAGTTATGAGAAACATTTTAACTGATTTCAATCAACGAATGAAGGATGCTTTTGAAACATTTTAAAAATAATTTCTGTTAAAAAATTATGTAACATATAGGTTTAAGAAAACATATGTTATTGCAGCAGTTCGCTCTTCAGTTAAAAGATATTTCTCTTATTGTACTCGCAAAATTACATTAATAGTGATTTACAACTTTTTAAAAATTATCTCAAATCCAGGCCTCGCAGTCTGTCCTATTTTTTTTTTTAATTCCTACCTTCATCAAAGTTTATTTCTATAAAGTAATTAAAAAACTTTGTAAAAAACACACATAAGAAGTAAATATGTGTGTTCTTATGTGTGTTTTTTACAAAGTTTTTTAATTACTTTATCGTTTAACACCAGTATTTTGAGTGTTTTTTCAGTCGTTTATTTCTATAGCCTAGTATTTTAATGGTGTGACAGGCGAAACCTTAACATCTAAAAGAACATTTAACAACTGTTGAAGCAGCAGAACATTTTACTCTATTATTCATAGAGGTAGGAATTTTTTAAAAAAATAGGACCGATTGCGAGGCCTCCAAATCTGGTCAGATTTGAAGACAGTACATCGCCAAATTTAGCGCAATAATATTGTAGTGTTATGTAGTTTCTTTCCCCCCTCACTGACACAAATTTTGCAATTACAGAGAAATTACAGAGCGTATTCACGTTACATCTGGAGAAAATCTACCAAAATTCCGAATACTGGGTCTTTAAACCCGGCTTAAAATAAAATTAAATTCTGCAGAATAAAACAGTTAAAATATAAATTGGCCGGTAATTCGGGCCTTAGTAGCGGCGAATGCTAGATGAGCAGAGCAAGTGCCCGCCCATTGGGAAAAAAAAAAAAAAACCTGTGTTGGTTATGTTTTTATCACTGTAAGGATAATGCTGTAACAGCTTTGCTGGCTGCACAAAATGTAAAATTTCGCGCCCTATGTTTTTTGCGAGGGAAAAAAAATCGATATTTATAAACTTCTACTTATTGGATTGAATATTTATCAATATTTTTCTAACATTTGCGGCCAAAATGCCTCCTATAGACAGACAGAACCGTACATTTAAGATATTTGATAATTCACTTAAACTCACAGAATAACTCACCAACCGAATTTCGATCTCGATTAATAACAGGGAAATAAATACATGGGAAATACATGACAAGTTTTTTTATCAATACCTAAAGGATTAACTTTAAATTACAAAATAAAGTTAGAGTGGGCGGGAATATTTTCTGATATAACCGCCTCTGACAACACCTCTTTCTCACTGTAAAATCATAAGTGACAACCTTTAAAGGAATTTTAATCTGAAATCAATATTTACATCAAATTAATTAATTATTCAAATAGTTGAAGTATTTCAGTCGATCGGACTGTAGTTGGTATCTTTACAGTGCTAAAAAAATTTAATAAATTATCAAATAATGTTGAATATATAGTATTCAATACACATAAATTACATATTTTTGCCAATATATGGCATTTAAAAAACTTTTAACTTTGTTATATCAGTAATTTCACCGAGTGGTCAAAATGAACCCCTACCGCCGATCCCGTAGGTAAGATTTTGCGGCCGTTCTAGTTGGTGTTTTATTTGGAAGGAGAGACCAAAACACTACTAGTTTTCGACAATTTATGGAAACGCCACGAAAACGTAAATTTATGGTGTGACTGGTTTTTCATGTTTTTTCACGTTGAAGAAGGGAGATCGCTGGCAAATTCACTAAAATTTGCCACGGAATGAATAGTCGATTACAATTTTTGGTTTGTATCTAGAAATATAAAATACTTGTATGTTTAAATCTACAAAGGTGATCTTAAAGCTG
>JAWZYV010002626.1:0-15045 GCA_038373885.1 Cheiracanthium punctorium | reverse complement strand
AACATTTTTTCTTTCTTTCTACTTCGAGGTTTCAAACACTGTTATTTAGTATTTTCATTCATAAAACTGTATTCTGATTGTAATAAAATTATTTATTTAAAAATTTATCGTTTTTGCTTCATTTCTCATATTTCAAAATTCGGTAGCGACCCTTAAATATCAATTAAATTAAAAAAAAAAAATACTGGTATGTTTTCTAGTGCAATAGACCATTTTTAGGGGTTGAGAGTTAAAAAAAAGGGAAAAAATTTTTGGGGGTCTTTTATGAATCACCCTAATATATATATATATATATATATATATATTTCAAGGCACTGGTGAATTTCAAAGGTTACAAATATAGTCAAATTGTAACGTCAGTCACCATGGAATGACCCTTAAGTGAATTAACAATACATTCTTATAAACACTTAAATCCATGTCCTTATGCAAATTTCTGAAGCATTTCTAATCACAGAAAATTACATTACAGAATTGTCCGAGCATCTTTATTTACGAAAACATTAAAAAATAATATTTCCTTATTTTTTCTTGAATATATTTTTTAATGAACGGTATTTACTTGCATTTGTAGGTTTGCCACTTATAAGCATGCATATTGCAAACTTTAGAAGACGAGTTCGAGCTATTGTAGTCTTTGGAGTACTTTGGTCCTTTTAAAAAATGATCAAAAATTGTACTCTTAAAGATGCAGTTTTAAATAATCTTTATAAATCACCGGACTCAGCGAGGTTTAAAAAAATCAACTTTGCACATAGTAGTGACAAATTGAGTTTCATGAAATAATTTTTTCTTTCACATAAAAGTTTAATACAAACGATTTTTAAGTAGTAGTAAAATGCATTTACTGTTTTACATGCATTAATTATAGCTTCTAAATATTTATATTGAAAATTATCAATTGGATATATCTCTAACTATTTATAGTGAGAATTATCATATAAATCAATGGCAAACGCATTGAGTATAAAACACTTACGAAGACATTTCTAAACGTATCCATTATGTAAACGTAAAATTACATTTCGAAAATTTCAAAAATATTTTGCTCTCAATATCCGCAGTCTTTCTCACACTAACAGTGATTTCTTTATTTATAGATTTCCAAGTGGACGTGAGGTCACATTTATATGACGTCAATTTTCTAGATTTTTCCAGAAACTCCTTTCCTAACTGAAATGGAGCAGAAATTCCGCTTATTTCGAAAACTTTCTTTTTGTAGCCAACGTCGCCAAGTTTGTTTCCAAGGTCAAGTGTGTGTGTGTGGGGCGGGGGTGTCACATACTCATTTCACTTGGACAAACTATGTGTGTACCACTCGGTTTTCCGCAATACACTTCCATGCGGAAAAACAACAATACAATTTTGTTAACAGTATTATCGACGTTATTAATTATTTAGAGGATTTATAAAAGATAGAGAAAAAAGAATTGAGATAAAATAAGATAAAAATAGAGATAAAAGAATAGAAATAAAATAAGATAAAAATAGAGATAAAAGAATAGAGATAAAATAAGATAAAAATAGAGATAAAAGAATAGAAATAAAATAAGATAAAAATAGAGATAAAAGAATAGAGATAAAATAAGATAAAAATAGAGATAAAAGAATAGAGATTAAAATAATCATAAAACATTTTATTCCGGGTAAATTGAATTACAACTAATATAACTATTTAGCATTATATTTTATAACAGCAATTCCATCCCAACCATACTTTTCATTTACAGTTGAATGCAATATATTCTGTTTTAGAAGTCTGTCGCTATTCATCTTCAAGAAGAAAAACATTGAAAGTTACGTATCCTTCAGAAGTGTTTGTACTGAGACCCACATTCGTATTAATAATCCACTTCAGATGTATTTTTTCTTTCTCATATACCCTGAGGTATGCGGTAAGGTTCTTACGAATAATAAGAGTACTTCAATAGAGCTGGCTGTATAAGGAATCCTTTTAGATAAATAAACGTTCACTCAGCAAATTCCTACCGTGAAAAGATAGCATAGATTAAATATTAATAGATCATCCCGAAACATCAGGGTGGAGAGAAATAGCGATGAATGATAAAGTATCGTATGAAAGATGGTGCCTCACAGCAAGAAGCGAAAATACTTTGATCTGCTGATATAAAAAGAAGTTTTTGTATTTTTTTTTATCAACGGAAAGGAGTGTATTTTTTAGGTGCGTTAAGGTGAAAAGTAAACGTTAATATCTGATTACTTAGATATATTTTGAGACAGCAGAATTATGAATGTGCTTGCTGGTTGAGTTGGTATTTGAGACGTTTTCTTTGAAAATGGCGCAAGTCCATTCTACTGGGTGAATCTAAACTCTTGGGCAAAACTTTAAGGGTGATAGGGCCCATATTAAGGAATGAGAATCATACAGATATGTGGGGTCGTCAACGTCGTCTTCGTGTAGCTGTTTAATAATTACTTTGGAAAAAGTGTTGAAACAACAGTGCACTTTCCGACCATTGTTCGTCAGAAACTAATGTATTTTTTTCCGAAAACAGGAGATTAAAATTCAAAGTTTACAAATTCTATTTTCTTTTTATTGATGTTTAGAAATGTTATATGATGTTTTACAATGTGCATTGCCATTTGCGAAAAATTAAAGCAGTCAGCTAATTTCATTTTCCTTATAAATGGAATTCTGTACAAATCATTCGTTTTTGGTGAACAAATAGTTAGAATGAGGGGCGTAGCCAAGGGGGGAGGGGTTAGAGGGGTCATACCTCCCCATGAGGATTTTTTTGCCATACAAAATGTATATTCTTCACTACATTATCACACGCAAGTAAACATATATATGAGCTGTAGTAGTCGTAACCCCCCCCCCATGAAAAATTTCTGGCTACGCCCCTGGTTAGAATAAAAATGATTCAACAAAATCAGTCGGTAATTTACTTATATACTTGTAGTCAAACTGAAAGATTTTTTAAATTTATGAAAAGAAACTTGACAGAAAATGATTCTATTTAGAACCAGTAGCATAGTGTAGGATTAATGATGTAGTAGAGCAGGAAGTTTTTGGAATAATTCTATGCTGCATTTGTTCGTGCTCCTAAATGCTAAACCACTAAAACTTGTATTTCATATATTGGTTTTGAAATATAAAAAGGTGTCCAAGTGTCCATGCACTAAAAATATGCATGTATGCATGCATCAAAATAAAATTTTATTGCCCTTACATTATGTATTGACAGAAGAAAAATAATTTAAATGGCATTTAAAACAAATAAATATTTATTTATTTTAACAACAAAAATAAGAGTCAGTTACCTGAAAAAAAGTAATATGCTTATCAAATGAGATGTACTTCTAAAAATACCAATGCATCGATTTTTAAATACACAAGTTTCAAAAACCATGTGTAAAATAATCTTACAGTTTCATAAAAATTTACAAAACATCCATTATAATCTTTTACTTTGAATGCCCAGTAAATCATTGAACTGGTGAAATCAGCGTAGCATTTAAAAATAAATCCCAGTGCAATATTTAGTTTAGTTTATATTTTGCTATTCATTATATTTTTAGCGATTAAACTTATCATTTGATAAAACCTTTCTGTTTTTAAACCTGTGCATATAATTGTCACGCCTGATTTAACTTTGTCGTTCGCATGACAGTTCTAAACAAACAGCTTATTTATCTGAAAACGATAAGGAGAAAAATCGATTTAAATTTTGTTAAAAGGTAAATGAGTTACGTGAGAGAAAGGGAGCACCTACATATCCCTTTATGGCTCATAATTTGAAAGTCCTCTTTCCTTCTTGAGACCCAAAGTGAAATATGAAGCATTCTTACATAATCTTCGGGATTAATAGAATGGAATGTTGCCAGCCCTCCTCTTCTCATGGGCATATCAGCTGTTTAATGATAACACAGAGTTGAGAGGAAAAAAAAATATTCTTTCATCCATTAGTGGTGTATCGATCTTCAACATTTGGGAAATAATATCGTCAAATAAATTTTGTAGGTATGAATATTTAATACGAGAGGAGTTTATAGTAACGTGTTGCCTGGAAGTGGTAAATGTCGGTGATAATGTTTCATATAATGGAATTATTAGAAAGCAATATTTCAGTGTTAGTTTAACCGGCGATAAGTTGGCGGGTTATTTTAAAGGAGATCTTGCAATAAATAAGGGTTTTTTAAAGCATAGTTAAGAAATTCAGTTAAAATGTTTTAATTCGCTTAGCAAATAAGCGGCTCTTGTTTGATACTAAATAAAATCCAGCGTTACTTGGACAGTTCTATTTCTATAACTTATTCACATCGAATCATTTTATTGTATCCTTTAAAAATACATTTCATCGTTTCGAATATTTATAATTTTTTTTAAACATAGATTTCTTAATTGTTATTCTAAAACAAAGTCTAGGCGTAGTTTGTACTTGCAAAGAGAGGCTATGCCAGCACTGTAAAAAGTATTTCCGTGAAAATTACGGCGAGTCAAAAATTTCTAGCCTTATTTCTGACACCCTTTCACCGTAAAATTTAAGTGTTTTTTTTTTTTTTTTTTTTTTTTTAAATCGCCGTAATGTACGTTGGCCTTAAAATACAGTTAGGTGCTGTCCCCATCAAAAATGAGTTTCCTGTTGACATCCAGTTGTAGAATGCCGAACTTTATTCTAATACTTAAAATCAATAATTCACGTAGTCTTAATCCAGATTCAAACTATAATAGACGCCTGAAAATGAGAAATAAATTCTTAATGCAGTATAGAGAACAAGACTTGATGACTAGTTCTGAAAAGCTGAAACAATAGTCAAAACGACCCATTCAATTTAAGTAACGCCCTCTATGAATCGAAAACAAATTAATGGGTGATTTAAAATATACTAGCGACACTAGTTATTCAACAGTAAGTTTATGCGAATTAGAGAGAGTAACAGACAGTATCAATTTTAATTACTTAAGATTTTTCCTTTCAATAATGTATGGATTGCTTGTGTTATTTTGTGAATGAAATAAAGGTTTTTTCTTAGTCTATTCTTTTTTGTTCCAAAATTAAAGAAAAAGAAACTTTGTTTTTTACGAAAAAGGAAAAAAATATAATCACATTTTTTTCTCTTTAGTACTTTTATATTAACACGCAATGCAATCCACCCCTAAGGGAACAATTCTTTTCCGCAGGTTCTTTTTCATTTTGGCAGATTCATTTTTTAAACTAATTAAAAATACTTCGTTTTCGGGTTCTGTGTATTTGTTCAAAAGTTTAATAAACACTTTCATTTGCCTCAGAGACAATTTGTAATTAGAAGTATTAGAATTTAAACTTTTCGAATCAAAAGTTTTCGTAATTTTCAACGATTAATTTCAAGAATACATTTAGATACGCGTATTTTTATAATGAATGCGGTATAAATTTCAAATCTTCTTTGACAAATATTGGAAGTAGTTACTATTTGTATATTGTACTTATATAACAATGACGGGTTATAACTTATTAAAACCAATTATTCAAGTTACAGTAATTGATTTTTTGTATAAATTGCTATGATTTTACTGCGGCGTATTGGCATATGAATTTCATGTGTCTTGAATTACGTTTATAAAGTATGAATTACGGGAACATCAGTCGCAAGTTATTCAATAGAAACATTATAGAACACATAGATAGAATAAGTTGTTATTCTTTCTAAAGATTGATTGCGATAGGAATTATTTTACAGTTCCCTATTTTTTCATGTGTAGCCTAATACTGATCTTTCTTAATTAATTTATTTGCTCACAGACTATATATTGTGCATTTTGTGCTAAGCAACAAAGAATCCCATAAATTAAGTACACAAAAGTCTCTCATAATTCAGGCAAATGGAGTTACACGATATTACAATAGTTAAGGATTCAAAACCTGTAGGTGAATTTAAAATATCTGTTGCACTTCTGTTTTCAGCTCTACAAAATCCATGCAAATGTTCAACCTGAAATTTTCTAAAATACTTTCGAGAAACAGCTTTAGTATGCTATTACTTACAAGGTGTATACGCTTCAAGCAGGTTTTGTTTTCTTGGCATTACAACTATCAAACTGTTCTGTGAAAAAGCAGATTAATAAAGAGAATGACAAAAAATTCATATTAGTTTTTCTCTTCTCTTTAAAAAAAAGGACAAAAAATTATTTAAGCAATGTACAAAATAAAAATAACTTACCCTCGAATATATTCTGAGTAACTAAACAAAGTAGTAATAAATATTCCTTAGCAGAGAATGACGGCAAACTTCATAAGGGAAATTGCTTAAATTAGTAAATGAATTAGTCAAAAACAAGTGGACATAATGAGCTACTTAAAAAATGAAACTCCTTTTTCGCGTTTTGTGAATAGTTCATGCAGTAGTTATCGGTAATAGATGTACGTTAGCGATATTGCCATAGTATCGAGGTAGAGAAATCACACATCGCATACTATATCACACATCACGATATAATTTATCGTGCTTAGAAGAGCACTCTATGTCCAATGGATATATTAGTTTTTTTCTTCAATTAACCGACAAAATAACCCCCATGTATACTATTACATTAGCTGAAGTGAAAACTAATTGATTATCATATATTTTGCAGTTTTTCTGAGGGTTAAGCAACGCAAAATGGACGCCGAAGGAAAAAAGACTAAAAGTAGAAAAAAAAAAGGTTAAAAGTAGTGTACTGTGTTTTATGTTCTGAAATCATCGTTTAATTTCGAACTCGCAGTGTGGGCCTAGTCTCAGTAGCCGAGTGTGAATTTTATGTAAACATCAGACATTCGAAAACATCTCATGTTTATATGCATAACTCTAAAACAGAATGCAGTCTGGGGAATTGGCGAAGGAATATACGAGTATATATATTTTTTTTGGATTCACATGCATTTCTATGCAATCTCACGATATCTTTTTGAATATTTCAGCCGCATTTAAATTATCTGACCATGCTCTCAAAAACACACCCGCTGTTATTTATGAAAGGTTCATTTTCTTTCTCGTAGTCTCCGGCAAGGAAATAAGTGTTATTTTACATAGTTCTGGGAAACAGCTCACAATAGTACTCAGATTTCTAAATCACCTATTTTAAACAAGATAACACTCGAATATTAAGCTAGTATCTATAACAACTAATGAAAAATGGTCTTTTATTTCAATTTAGAAACGAATAAATTCTATTGCTGTTGTTTTCAACGCCTTCTGGTTAAACGTGCCAGATCCTCTCTGTAGGAAGACGATGGGCGAAATCGAGCTGCTTCCATTTTAATAAGCCTCTTCGGGTGGAAAAGAGAGTTAGCTCCAGGGTCCCCTAATTTTGAACCAATTGCAGATGAGCGACCTGCGCTTAACTTGTATCCCCAGAGGTAATGTTTCAAAATGGTGGATATTGGAGCCATGACATTATTTTACGTGCACAGATCCCTCTAGCGCTCACTGTACCACAGCAGTCTATTCGAAAGAGGTTGCTACTCTCCCAACAGCTGAACAAGATTATCGCCGGTTCACTTTACGGGAACGCGTGTAAACCTATTGGGCCACTGCAAAACACACACACAAATAGTAATAATAATAATAATAGTAATAATAATAATGATAATAATAATAATAATAATAATAATTATAATAATAATATTTATGTTTAAATTTATAAAAAGAGGAATTTTTAAAGGAAAGGCAATGGATAAGTAATTGATATTTTACTGCTTTAAAGCCACGCTTTTTCTAATCAGATTTTAGGGGATTAAATAATACATAATATATATATATATATATACATATATATAATTATTGTTTTTTTCAGCTATATTGAAGTGTTAAACATGGTTTCTTTTCTTTATATAAAAAAACATTTTAATAAACAAAATGTTTAATTTTATGTAAGTTATTTCTTTATAAAGATTTTTATAAAAACTGGCAATTTTTTTCTAGTTAAAAAAAATTGAACATTCGTCAAACATCTGACATAAAAAATTTCGAAAAATCTGGTGTTGATCTGGTCTTTCAGAAAAAAATTAAATGAATACTTTTACAAAAACTACCCTTCTGTACTTTTATTAATTTATTTAATTACTTTTAAAAATATTAAACAAAGAATATTATAAATCGTAATTTATTTATGATAATCCTGAATTTTTTTTTTTTTACATTTTCTTACAGAAAACTGAAATAATTACGGAAGTATAAAAACATAATTCCTATACACAACCAAAGGATGTAAAGAGTAAGTAGTCCGATTTATATATTTTTTCATAGCTTCCCAGTTCAGTTCTTATTGCATTTTGTTCTGTATACGTTTGCAATGCTGTGAGTATATACACGTTGGTCATCAAAAACTACCCCAATGTATGGACTTCCAGACTCTGTGTCGTTCTATGAATCAAGATGAGATTTCAGACATAGTTATACAGAGGTATGCACTGGAGATTGGGATTGTTTAAGAAAATAGAGCTCTCGCGGTTGACGTTACAGTGAAAAAAATTTTAAAAATATTAAATAGTAATACACACTTTTGTTATGATAAAGTTGATCAGTGCATTGAAGAACCATGTAGGTTTGGGACAACATATGTATGATAAAAATTGGCGACGTAAAATATTTGCAAAGGAGAGATTCGTAAAGAACTATGACAATTCATGAGAGGACAGGGAAATTGTTTTTATCTGAATTAAAAATTTTCAAGTGCCCTAATGTTAATTTAACATTTGCGCTATGTATTTCAAGATACAAGATGCAACCTGTTGAGAGCAGCTCGCCTTATTGGCTTAGAGCTACTATTGCTCCCAGAGGACTCTAGCTTCATCCACAGGAATATAGAACAATATTTCTTCAAGTACATGTCTATACAGGGCGTAGCCAGGAAGGGGGATATCGGGATATATCCCACACCGAAATTTTTGGATTAGCGATCACAAGATTAATGCCGTGCAGAAATGCCGTCTATTTATACACATATAAGTTTATATCCCCCCCCCCCCGAGAGTAATTTGGGGAAGATATAAAACAGAGCAACAAATTTTGAAAAGGAAAAAAATAAGGCCGAAGTTTTGATTGGAAAAACAAACAAAATAAAAGAACAAAAAAAAAGAGTAGGGACTATGATACATATGTACATCGATGATACAAAAATACCCTGTATTTTTTATACATATACATGCTGCATATATATAAATTAATAATAAAATATCATATATATATATATATATATATATATATATATGATAATTTATTTATATATATATATATATATCTTATAAATAAAAATGAAATTCTGTTTGTTTGTTTATTTATTTGTTTGTTTGTTTGTTTGTTTGTTTGTGGATTTGATTCGTATACAAATCCACAAAAATGGACCTATCGGCCTGAAATTTAGTACAGATATGTAAAATAATATAGAATAACCCATAGTCCACTTTAAAACTTTGAAAGTCCACCCGTTCCCGGAATTTAAGAGATTTTTTATGCTCTTCACGCAAAAATCTTTCCGTAATTGTAACCCCTGTAGTGAAAAAGTGAAATAAGGATCGTGGTTGCCATGTGTGGCGATTTTGCCGAATAAAATGTCGTTCGTATACAAATCCACAAAAATGGACCTATCAGCCTGAAATTTAGCACAGATATGTAAAATAATATAGAATAAATCATAGTCCACTTTAAAACTTTGAAAGTCCACCCGTTCCCGGAATTTAAGAGATTTTTTATGCTCTTCACGCAAAAATCTTTCCGTAATTGTAACCCCTGTAGTGAAAAAGTGAAATAAGGATCGTGGTTGCCATGTGTGGCGATTTTGCCGAATAAAATGTTTTAAATTCTCAAAGTAAAAATAAAAGAATAATAATGATTTTTTTTTGTTAGTTTATATTCGTAAGGTTATTTTTTTTTTAATTATAATATCGTGTGCATGGGAAATCAGAGCAGGAATGTAATGCTTTACACGCAAAACAATAAGAATTGAAGATTTCCGAGGCTAATAGGTAAATTATTTTAGTTTGGCGAAAAAATAAAATGGCTCAAATGCCGATTTTGTGAAAGTGAGTTCTAGCAGTTTGCACAGATTTCGGCTTGGCGCAATTTATTGAGAGCTTAAGGAAATAGATTTTTGAAAAAGAGTGGAAAGGTTTTATTAGAATACAGCGTTAAATTTTAATGATCCGTGAAGAAATAATGCAGTTATTAAGGGATTTCAATTGATCTATCTCCAGAATTCTCGCCAAATGAGTACATTGATTTAAGTTGGGGGAATTCCGCCAAATTACAGAAAATTGAAATCTTCTCATTTAGTACATCGGAGTAACGATGAATAAAACACGTTATAGTTGATAATTTTAGAAAATTCGGCTGTATTAAGGGATTCAACTTTTCAAATAAAGGCTTGCTTTACTTTTTCGCGGTCGAACCATTTCCCATATATTATTGCTGCTAAGTCAATGCTTCGAATGATTTCCTGAAGAAACGCTTGCAAAATGGCGTATGTTGGCACTTTGGCGAGGCTTAGATTTGAAACTGGATTTTATTTGAGACTGGGATATATAATGACACTGGTTATAGATAAAAATGAATGTTGGTATGAGTGTATGAGGTTGAAAAACTCCAACACCGTTGAGCACCGATGCACCATGAAATTTGGTTCACCTAAGTCTTTTATGATGGAGAAGGTTTTTATGCTTTCCGTTTTCCTTAACTTGCCACTTGGTGCCGCAGCACAACGTCGAATTCTATTCCGTTTAGCCGTTTGCTATGCGAATATCGTCCAACCGATTTCGATGAAATTTGGTACACGCGAATATTAGAACACGGAGAATATTTTTCACTATCCATTTTGCTGTAACCCACCGCTAAATGGCGCTGAAAAGCATCAACTTCTATACCGTTCGACCGATCGGCAAAAATTTTTCTTACACGTTTGAGCACGAAGAATATATTCTAACTGCGTTCCTTTTGATGTTACTCACCACTAGATGACACTGCAATGCATTATTATTTTAAGTCGCCACTAGATGACGCTGCAGCAGGCCAAATTCTTGACCATTCAAACGGTCGCTATGAAAATCAGTATACATAGCTATTTGAACAATGAGAATATTTTGGCGTTATCCATTTTGCTATAACACGCCACTTGACGGCGCTGTAGCAAATCATTACTTTATTGGACCACTGGATGGCCCTGCAGTGTATCACTTCTTGACTGTGCAAATGATCGCTATGAAAATAGGTATACATAGATATTTGAACACGGGGAAGAGTTTGGCGCTATCCATTTTCCTATAACTTGCCACTAGATGTCGCGTCAACACATGAACTTCAGGACTGTCCAGCCGATAGTCATGAAAATTCGTATACATCGATATCTGAATGCGAAAAATATTTTCGCCGTATCCGTTTTGCTAAAACTCGCCACTAGATTGCGCTACGCCGCATGGCCTTCTGCACCGTACAAACGATTGCCTTGCAATTCGGTATGCATGATTATTGGACACAATATAAGGCGATATCCACTTTGCTATATCTGTTTATTACAATGAATAGTAATCACCACAAATCGTAATATCAAAAAGTCCATTCATTCCCGTGCGAAGAACGGGTACTTCAGCTAGTATATATATATATATATGATAATTTATTTATATATATATATATATATATATATATATATATATGATAATTTATTTATTTATATATATATATATATATATATATATATATATGATAATTTATTTATATATATATATATATATATATATGATAATTTATTTATATATATATATATGATATTTATGCCGCCGCTTAATTGGATCACGTTCGGGACATCGATTTTTGGATCCAATAAAGCAGCTGATTCGAAAAAGCGGCGGGTTTGATTGAGGCTTCGAAAAGAGCGATTCCGTTCCGTTTTCTGTTCTTTGATTCGATATAGCGGCTGATCCAATTAAAGGGCGGCCACTTCGTATATATATATATATATATATATATATATACTAGCTGAAGTACCCGTCCTTGACGGGTTAGTGAATGCAAATTTCCAAAAAGCAAGAACTTCCGTCAGCATTGTAGGAGTACACAGAATGGATGTAGTATGTTGCCAAAGTAAAGAAAGCGAAGTTATAATTTTTATGTATTGTTAAAATATTACAGGTTAGAGAGTCACTAAGTAATATTATTTCATTCACTTTAGTCGTAATTATGGGATGCGCGAACGAATTTTTACGCATATTGAAATAATTTTCGCAAAATCTCAAAATCTAATCAACAATTTTGAAAAATTTGAAGCCTAGAATTTAAGTTGAGTGACAACCTATCATGTCACCCAATTTCGTTTCATTCCCTGCAGTCTTTATTTTGTGAGGCTTGAACAAAATTTCAGCATTCTAAAACGATTTTTGCAAAATCTCAAAATGTAATCAAAATATTTTAAAAATTCACCGCCTATAAATTAAGATTAGCAACTACCTATCATATCACTAAATTTCGTATCAATCGTATTAGTCGTTATTACGCGATGTTTGAGAAAATAGAAACGTATTTTGAGAGAATTTTCACAAAATCTCAAAATCTAATAAAAATGTTTTAAAAATTGGACACCTATAGTTTTTGTTGAGCAACCATCTATCATGTGACCCAATTTCATATCATTCGCTTTAGTCGTTATTACGTAATGCGGGAACAAACATTCACTCAGTTTTAAACGATTTTCACAAAATCTCGAAATCGGATCGATATTTTTTAATTAGATGCTTATAGTTTAAGGTGACTGGCCACCTATCATTTCACCAGATATCATTTTTTCACCTTTGCAGTTATTACGTGATGTTCGAACACAAATTTAGGCAGTTTGAAACGATTTTCGCAAAATCGCAAAATCTAATCAAAATTTTTTTTTTTAATTCGAAGCCTATGTTTTAAGTTGAGTGAGCACCTATGATGACACCCAATTTCATATCATTCGCTTCAGTCATTTTTACGTGATGCTTGAAGACAAATTTACGCAGATAGAAAGGATTTTAGCAAAATCTCAAAATCCAATGAAGATTTTTAAAAAATTGTACGCCCATGTTTTAAGTTGAGTGACCACCTATCATGAAACCCAATTTCATATCATTCGCTTCAGTCGTTTTTAAGTGATGCTTGAACACAAATTTACGCGTTTGAAACGATTTTCGCAAAATCTGAAAATCTAATCAAGATTTTTTAAAAATTCGACGCCTTTGTTTTAAGTTGAGTGACCACCTATCATGACACCCAATTTCATATCATTCGCTGCTATCGTTTTTACGTGATGCTTAAACAAAAAAAGCGTCACGGACAGAATGACAGAACGACAGAATGACAGACAAACAAACTTTTTTTTGAGGGTCGCATCGGATTCCCGGGTGCTTGAAACGGATAGAAATCGCAAAATGTTTGAATTCCAAGAAATGTACAGACAAGAATCTAATTTTATTTATATAGATATATACATGCATACTGTAAAGTGACATTTTAAAAATCGTCAAAACAAATATAAGTAAAAAAAAATATAAGAAAATGAAATTGGTGATTTTATGCTAATTGTGTGTCAATACACCTTCTCTCTGCGTTGATTTTGGTTCTTCCAACTTTTTTCTTTGCAAATGTTTCACACCTCCAATTTTCGTCATACGTGTATCGTTCTAACGTCATTTATACTTTTTCAATGTGCTGATCCGTTTTCGCAGAGAAAAAGTGGGTATTGCGATTGGAAATTTTCGAAATAATTTCACTGTAACCGCAACCGTGAGAGCTTCGTTGTTTTGCACAATCCCAATCTCGAGAACATACCTCTGAATAACTATGTCTGGAATCTCATCTCGATTGTTTGAACGCATCGGTGACATCCCCGAGATAAATATATCGGGGATTTTTATGACCACCCTGTACATATACATTATAAGCTACTTTATATATTCTTTTATTTGTGATTTGTTAAACTATTTTGAATAATAATTTTATTTCATCGCTTTAATATTTTTCAATCGTAAAATTTACTTTATTGTAAATTACTGCAATAAATTAAAGATTTCACAATGGAACTCCTGACTGGACAAAAGGGGGTGTGTTTCAATGTTATATGAAAAGTTATATAGATAAATTACGTTTCGTGGGAGATTTAAAAAAAAAAACCTCTTTTCTGCAAGATACTCTCAAATTTTTGAAGCTCGAAGAACATAATGATTCCGTGTAGAGTATCATTATCATCGTTTGTTAGGGTCTAAATTTCTTTACAAAATTTAAGAGTGGTGCCGTATAATCAAAAATTGTACACTTAGAAACTTTCCTTTAATTAATTAAAAAATTGTTTCACGGACGAATTCACAAAAGAAAAAATAAAACCAAATAAAAAGTAGGACCTGGGAAAAAAAGTGGAATTTTATAAAAAGTCGCATACCGACGCTAAAACGTTCAAGATATCTTATCTCATTTAGGAACGACAGATTAAGGAAGCACGTTGATAAAGAAATGACTCAAATTAAAATATTTTTATCTTAACTGGCGTCAAAAACTATTTTCCTGTAACTTGTAGATAAAAAAATAAAAGGAAAAATGAATAGTGAAAAAATAGCACTTTCCCATCAATTAATATAATTAGAATTGCATGTCGTTTAAACTTATGCGATTCCATTAAATTTGTAATAAGAAATTATCAACAATTTTCACTTCTTTTATATTTAGACAAAGAGAAATTAAGAACGATAAAAATATGAAAATAATAATATTGTGTCATAAATGTAATCGTTTCTTTAATGTAATCTGAAAAAAATAAATAAGCACGTTATTACAAGATTACAAGGAAATCCTGGATTGTGTCCAATATACTTTATTTAGAGGTGCCTAAAGACGTTAGATTATCGCTGAGTTAATGAATTAAAAAGTATTTTTTAATAATGTTCCTTACATTAATTTTGATTGCTGTAATTAAAATGATTTTATCGATTCATAAACGATAAACTAATAAAACATACTGAAGTGGAGATTTAAAAATTGAACTTTAAGTAGAACATGTGAATAGAACAGTTACAAAATAAAAGGCGTTTTTCCGCCTTCGTTTCTTGACAGCAT
>JAWZYV010002625.1:0-27016 GCA_038373885.1 Cheiracanthium punctorium | reverse complement strand
TAAAAAAATAATTGATAAGATGTTACAGGAAATTCTATTTCGACCACGGCACAGGTAGTAGTAACAGTGAAACAGCAGATGGGAAAGGTAGGAGTGAGAATAACCGGAAAATGGTCAAAACTGGCGTGTTTGGTATGGGCTGGTACTGTAAAATAGTGTTAATAGCTTCTATTATTAAACGTGACTTCTTTGGGAAAACTAATGCGAGGTAAAAATATTAATGCTGTTGTTGTTTTAATGTAAGGGATCTTGAAACCCTAGTTAGAAAGCACTGTCCTACAGCACATTCTTTAGCATACTTTGAATAATGTTGAAGCTAAATCACTGTTCGTCCCATCCATCATGTAAACAAAAGACCTTGTTCGAGTTAAGCTATTACAATTTTAATTAAAATGTTCAAAGAAGACATTAATGGCCATAGCATGTCTTAGAGCAGTGGTGCGCAAACTATTAGGTTGTAACGAAAGTTTTCCGCCACTGGAAGTGTTGTCTGCACAAACAGTTCGCGTTGGTGTCTATGCCAATATTTTGTCAAACGATTTTTGTTATTTGAAAGAAAAGGTCTTGTTCTAGAGCACTGTGTTGTGAAATCTGTAAAACAATATGATTAAGTATAAGGTGTCTGAAATGGAACTATCACGCTACCAGATTGAACCATCATTTACTCTCAGTTCTGTTGCAAAAAGTCAGCTACAGAATGATACCGAATCATGTGTACAGCTTAAGGTACTACTGTTGTATCATATGACAGTGCGAAGATTTGGTACCGAAAGTTCAAAAACGAGGACCAGAACATTTAAGAAGCAGAGCGCTCTAGCCGGATAAGATAAAATATTCATCCACTAATATTCACTAAGAAGATAAAATATTCATCCACTAAATATTCACTAAGAAGATAAAATATTCATCCACTCGAGAGCTAGCTAAAGAGTTAGACTTTAGTACCATGTCCATTAGTCGCGCAAGCCATCGTATAAACTTGACATATAAGATCAATCGCTGGGTACCGCATGAGCTGACTCAAGCAAATCTGGCGGAAAACTTTCGTTTCAACCTGATATTTTCATCTGCGACCCCCTAATTTGTGTAAAATTATGTCGCGACCCCCTATTTTGAATAAAATTTTGTTGCGACCCCTCGATAGACAGTACACATTTTGTTTAATTGACAACGAAGTTACATTGAAATTCTTTCTGTTAGTTGCTCTTACAGGGTTTTTTTAAGAGTGTCGTGACATCATTGGTTGAAATAGCGCGTTTTTAAAATAGCGTACCAAATTTATAAATCACCATAAAAATGTTATAAAAGTTGTAACATCATAAAAATCAGTTAATGAATCAACACATAATTTTATAAAACAATGCTTTATGTATGCATATGGATATAAATATTTTAAAAAATATTTAAAAAAACTTTTACATCATAAAAAGTCAATGTGAAATGCGTGCTTTCGAAGAGCTCATGATTGCTTCTATGTTCGGATCTGTATTGGAAATCCCAAGTCGTAAGTCATCCTCTGGATCCAATCGAGATTGATGTTTTGTTTTAATGGAAAATAATTTTGAAGATCACTATGCATGATCGATTTGCAGATCACTACATGATAACGTGGTTTTGAAGCCCCCGATAGCGATCGCGAATATCGCGCACGTAAAATAATAATTGTCAGATTCTTTTCTTGTATTATTTCAGTTCTTTGAAATGAATAATTGTAGATTTTTCATAAATTTGGATCTGTTTGAATCTGGCGATCCCCAGAGAACCTCCCCTGGGTCCCCAGACCCCTCCCCTGGGTCGCGACCCCTGGTTTGCGCACCACTGTCTTAGAGAAATATTGCGCAAGAACTGTTTCTGAGTAAGTGATTTACCGAATTCTGCAGCAAAATATAAACGCAAACGTTAAATTGTGTAGTTATAACTTTCCATGGCTTACTTATCTTTGTGATAAACTCAGTCAACAAAATCTGTTTCAAAGGACTTTTTTCGCTTTTTATTTTTTTTTTTAGTTTGAATGGAAATGATTGTGAGCTCGTGCGCAAGTTTGGCTTATAATGTCGTTTTTTTTTGTTTTTATATTCGTTTCACTTGGAGAACTCACAAAACATATCGGATGTATTTAAGAGCGAATATTACTGTCCACGCTCAGAATAGGAGTTGGTTGAGGAAGATGCCTTTCAGAATCCTGTGCAAGATGAATACAGTACGGAGCTCATGCGGGATGCCGAGTTTCCTGTTTAGAGTAATAGATACAGACTCCCAGTGGCGAATCCAGAAAAGTTTCCAGGAAGGGGCGATAATTAGGACGAAAGATAATGAGACACGGCTAACTCTCTTTTTTAACATTTTCATTCCTATTCTTGAGCAAGTGTCTAACATGCTCGCTCTCACCATTTAAAAAGACCCATTGGAAGAGACTCTCCTTCTTTGAGCAATGTTGCTTTGCAGAATGGTCCTTTGAATGCATTGCTGGAGCTCAGCCATTCAAATATCTCGAATTTTCGTAACGCTTTAAAAATTCGTCAAATAAAATAAAAAAAAACAATTTAAGTACGACGTTCCCCCATACCTCATTTGAAAAAACATTCGTTAGATTTTCGTACGATAGAAGTAACGTAGTTTTCTGAAGAAAATTCATCTCGCAGTAATCCAAAACGATGAAGAAAGGGCCAGAAACTAGACAAAACACACCTTTAAAAAAAAAAAAAAAAGGAAATTTTTTTTTTCAACAATCGATTTCACTTGTCCTATTTATTCAGTGTGCCAAATTTGTTCCAAATCCGACGAACTTTCTTCGCGCCCAAGGCGAACAGACGGACATACAGACAAGAAAGCTATTTTACATCAGAGCAGTAAAAAAAATATAGCATGCAACCTTTTAAAGAAATGCATATGATTTGTTTACCACATTTAATATGTCACCACTCGTTGCCAAATTTAACAGCCAAAAGAAACGTGCAACGTTTATCTACCCATAATAAACTACAGCTCTTTTTCGCAAAGTACGTGACTGAGAAGCAACAGATCCTACCGACTCATTTTCTCACCTTCTTAAAATCTAGAAAAGAGTTATTTGCAACATTAAGAAAACTGTCTTTCTCTCTACTCGAACGAAACACATTTTTTTTCTTTTAAAGCAGAAATCTTTTTTTGCTGCAAATTTTTCGGAGTACATGCTGTTACTAACTTTATCTTCGTGAAATCTTTTTCGGAAAAGTTTGGCACATTCCCCTTTTATTGCGGTAATTCTTCTCCTGAATTAGCAGTCATTGACACTTCGACCTGTATTAGACGTGGGTAGATTATTTTTTTTTTCGTTTTTTTTTTATTTTTTGCCTCATGAGGAATATTTTTTTACCGTCGAGCGTTCTTTGCTTTTCATTTGTCAGATTTCTTGTGTAATTATCTATTAATGTTGATGGATGAGTTTCTTTTTTTTTTTTTTTTTTTTTTTTTCTTTTTTGTTTAAGAATTTTTTTAAGAGGACGTGAATTCTTTTTCTTTTGGGTTTAAGATTCACAAAAATAAAGATTCGTCTATTCAAAATTTTTAAATATTTCACTCAAATATATATTGGATTTTTCGTTTTTGACATTTTTAAAAGAGAGTATTATAATACATTTCCTCGTCTTCACCAATTTTTTATGAAAATTTTTTTTAAAACTGGCTTTCCTTATAACATAGTTAAATCTATCTGGGGTTTAATATAAATTTTTTAATTTTATATATTTTTTTTTTTAAAATCCCATTGAAGTTTATAAATAAAACTAAAATAATTAAATAGGTTAAACTAGAAAAATTAATTATTTCTAGTTAACGTACTTGATTGGTAATCTGCACATATCGACTACTCGCTAGCCTTACACTCATACATATTTTTCCATAAGAAGAGAATAATATTTTTTTTTTCTTAGCTTATGTTCAGGTGAGAACACGGTTTAGTTACTTACTCACATGGGAAATTATTACAGTATACATTTGGTGTTTGTTCTAATTTTTCACAAACTCAACTCCAGTTAATATAAGATTAAGAGTGTTGTCGGAACTTACTTGGCGACGCTCTTTATGTTAATCTTGTGCCGTCCTTAGTAGTGCGGCCGTGAATATCGCCTCCAAGTGATGTGGCGTCCAACCAACCTAACGTCCTCACGAGTGAAGAGCATCACTATGCTCTAGGACCTCAATACTTACCTGTCGATAGAGTGCTGAGAGTAGCCCATCGCACTCAAAACTCATATGGGGAACAGCGAACCCACCTAACCTCCGTCGTTCGCCGTTGATTATGTGTGCCGTTATATTGAATGCACATCAGAACTAGCAAGTCAGGGCTTTTAGATACTCGATAGTTAGACTGAGAGGACGTAGAGAGATGATGTGTGGACACTGTATAGTGTTTCATCAGTTACATAGATCACTGGCACTTTGCTATTTTAGCTCGCACAGCACGCGAGACTGCGGGTTAGCACAGCATATAGATATGTCGCGAGATATAACTATCATCACTCGCTCGACGCGGTGTGTAGCATGTAGAGCGAGATAGATAGAGATAGAGATTATTAGGATCTAGAGAAGTCATGCCGGATAGGGTGGTCTCTCGATCAGTGATCGAGATGTAGTCCTAGCGCTGTTAGAGATAGATAGCGATCTGTCGATAGGAGAGTATGCGGTCTAAGCTTCGACTATAGAGATGTGCCCGACTCCAGTGCCGAGATGAGAGATATAGAGATCATTGGCTCAATAAGCAGATACACCACTTACTACATAGTACTAGATCACATAATAAATTTATTTACACATAATAGGGAGTCTAGAATACACAGATTTGTGTAATAAAACATAATTGCGACGTAGTAGAGCGTATCATGGACAAATGAGACTGAGCGCATGGGATGATAGTGTTAGACCTCTAGGATCTGTTGGGTATCTCCCAGAGCTAGACAATCTATAGAGCGATAGAGTATATGATCGTGATATAGAGTCGAGAGTATAGAGAGCGAGAGAGAGAGACAGATATGAAGCCTAGGAAGGAAGAGAAAGTACAGGAAAGAAACGTAGAGTTGAAGAAACGGAGGAATTACGCCACATAGTGTCCTTTATGGTTCTGATAGTCTATCAATAACTAATTACTACAACCGCGGTTAGATGGCTAGGTAACCGATCGTAATGTACAACTCTTGGCTTCGAGTTTGCGGGGTGACACTCACGTGATCGTGTACGTTGACCGCTGTCAATTCAGGCTCGGTTTTAGGGACTGTGTGGTAAGGACCGTCCATCGGCAGATTGCTAGCTTTTATATTTTACCACTCCCTGTGTCACGTATTACATTAAGATAATTCACTGTTTATTTTGGGAGACAGGCCTTGTCCGTTAGTAGGGTATGTGATATATATAGCAAAGACTTTTTCACCTGCGTTGAAAGTGCGCTCGAGTAAGTCGTCGTAGCCTTCGATGTCGTAGCGAGTCTCCTCTTTTCCGTGTTCAGGTTGATCCGCTCCCGTCTGCGCAAAATGTATGTACATCTTCAAACCGTGCCCGAAGGTTTTCACCAGTACTACCTCTGGCGATTGAAGGCGCATCGTGGAGGGCCGGCCGGAAACACTAGATCGGCGGGAAGACGAAGATCTCTGCCGAACAGCATTGGGAAGGTGTGAAGCCGGTAGGTCTCATGGACGGCACTCCTATAGGCCAGCCAGGAACAGGGGGAGTTTCTTGTCCCAGTCCTCTTGATTCCTAGGATACAGGAGCGAGAGGTAGGTGTTCTTACAAATGTGTACGATTGAACCTTCCACCATGCCGTCGGATTGTGGGTGTAAAGGCGTAGTCTGGGTTTTGTCCATTCCGAGAAGTTGGCATAGTCCTTTAAAGACTGCAGAGGTAAAGTTCGTTCCTTGGTCGGAATGAAGTTGCAGAGGGGTTCCATATCTGGAAATCCATTCTTGCACCAGTACCTCTGCTACGGTCGTAGCTTCTTGATCGGGAATAGGAAACGCTTCGGGCCATTTAGAGAAGTAGTCAATGACAACTAGGATGTATTTGTTGCCATCCGAAGTTCGCGGAAGAGGTCCCAGGATGTCGAGGGCAATCCTCTCAAAAGGCGCTCCTACATTATAACGATGTAGTCTTCCACGGCTTCGTTTCTTCGGGCCTTTACGGGCGGCACAGGCGTCACAAGCTTGACACCACTTTTCGACGTCGCCTCGAGCCCTAACCCAGTAGAAGCGCTCGCGAACTTTCTGCAGGGTCTTCATTACGCCAAAATGGCCCCCAGTTAAGCCATTATGAAGTTCTTCTAGAACCTTCGGAATCCTCGAGCGAGGGAGTACTAACTGCCATCGGAGCATCTTGCCGTCGTCCGACTCCCATTTACGATACAGGACTCCATTTCTCAGGCGAAGCGAATCCCATAAAGCCTAGTACTGTTTTGTTGCCGGACTGTAAGATGATATTTCCTGCCAACTGGGCTTAGCGCTGGATTTTTCCATAAATTCTACAATAGGTTTGATGTCGCTGTCTGCTAATTGGTCCGCCCGAACATTTTCGTCACTCCAGGGATCTTGAGATGATGCCGATGATGTAACTTGGCGGACAACGGGATGTTTCAGATGGTAATTTTTCTCTGCCCTGGAGCAATAGCGACAACTGTCTATGCAGGGCCTTCTCGACAAAGCATCTGCATTTCCATGAGATGCCCCTTTCCGATGACGTATCTCGATGTCATATTCTTGTAATCGCTGTATCCACCTGGCTATTTGGCCCTCTGGATTCTTGAAATTTAGAAGCCAGGTTATTGAGGCATGGTCCGTTCGGAGCAGGAACTTTCGGCCGTACAGGTAATGATGGAAGTGCTCCACGGCCTTAATGATAGCAAGGAGTTCCTTTCTCGTAACACAATAGTTACGTTCTGCCTTTGAAAGGCATTTGCTCCAGTAAGCAATGACGTGTTCTTCGCCATCTATCTACTGGGACAAAACTGCTCCGACACTCTCCTTACTTGCGTCTGTGTCCAGGATAAATGGCTTGTCAGGGTGAGGATACGACAAGATCGGCGAAGATGTTAAAGCCGTCTTCAGTTCGTTGAATGCGTCCTCACATTCCTCAGTCCATAGAAATTTCTGTCCAGTCTCGGTCAATTTGTGAAGAGGTCTTGCAATTTGAGAAAAGCCCTTCACGAATTTTCGATAGTAAGTACACAGACCGAGAAAACTTCTTAAGTCGTGGATATTCTCGGGACGACTCCAGTTCTGGACTGCGGACGTCTTTTCGGGATCGGTTCGGACTCCGTGGGCGGATATTATGTGCCCGAGGTAACGTACTTCCCGACGAAACAAATTGCACTTCGATGGACTTAGTTTCAAGTTTGCCTCTTTTAATTTCTGCAGTACCTTTCGAATGTTCTCGAGATGCTCTTCGAAAGTCCTTCCGACGATGATGATATCGTCCAAATAAACGAGACATGCCTCGTAGGAAAGTCCTCTCAACACTGTCTCCATTAGTCGCTCGAATGTAGCAGGTGCGTTGCAGAGTCCAAAAGGCATAACTTTGAACTGCCATAATCCTTGGCCCGTGGTGAACGCAGTCTTTTCACGGTCATCGGGATGAATTTCCACTTGCCAGTAACCACTTTTCAGATCCAGAGTGGAAAACCATTCGTTTCCCGATAAAGTGTCCAAAGTGTCGTCTATCCTGGGAAGAGGGTAGCTGTCTTTCTTGGTAATGTCATTCAGACGTCTGTAGTCAACACAGAACCGGGTGGAACCATCCTTCTTTCGGACCAAAACAATTGGCGAGGCCCAGGGACTAGCCGACTGCTCGATGACGTCATCACGCTGCATCTCCTCTAAAAGTCTGCTCACCTCTTCTTGCTTAGCAAACGGCAGCCGCCTAGGATGTTGCTTGATGGGAGAGTGGCTGCCTGTATTTTTCCTATGTTGAGTTAAGCTCGTACGGCCAAAGTCACCCGAAGTACGGGAGAAGAGGTCTCCAAATTCAGCTATTACTTTCTCCGCAGCGCTTCTCTGTTCTGCCGTTAACTCCACGTCTTGTATTAATTCCTTCGTCAGGCACTCGGAAGATTTAGCTGTCGTTTGGCTGATGTTCTTATTAATGCAGGTAACAGGAGTGCGTGTCGCCAACACTTCATTTTTCTTTATCACCTTCGACTTGTCTGTCACATTTACTACTCTAACTGGAATTTCTGCTCTCGACAAGTCCACAAGTGTTGCTCCCACAAGTACTCCTCTGACGGAATCACTATTGTTTGGGTGTTCGATTAATCCAAAACGGAATTTATTGCTTTCTTTTACTGTTCCAGAAATTATTGAATCAGTTCTGGGAGGTAGAGTGATATCAGTCTGGGCTATTATTTGCTGTACAGGCAAAACAGTTTCGTTTCTAATATCGAACGCAGCTATTTCTTCTGAGTCTGAACGAAGCTCATTATTCTTAAAGTCCAAGTTAAATTTGTGCGATTTTAAAAAGTCGAGTCCGAGAATAAAAGAGTCTGTAATATTGGCGACATATACCACATGGTCGTATCTGGCATTTCCAAACGTGATTTCTACTTGCGCTTTTCCGCCCACTTCGATCTTGTCACCTGTCACAGTCTGGAGGGTCAGCGAGGGCGGAGTCCAGATAATCTTCAAGTTCAGTTTCTTGGCCAGATCCGTCCTTATGATGGTTACGTTCGCGCCAGTATCAATCACCATGTGGCATGGAGAACCATTAACGTATCCCAGTACGAAGAGTCCATTACTGCCGCCATTCACTGATGAAATCTGCAAGACTTTTAGGTGGGGCTTTTGACTATCTGGCAACCTCCGCCCCGCGAGATGGCCACCTCCTAGTTTCCCTCCTTCTTGTTTTTAGAATTCTCTTGCTGGTCATGAAACTTTCGACCACAATACTTTTGTACATGGCCTTCGACGCCACACTTCCAGCATTTTACTTTCTTTGGGCCATCTCTCGTTCTATCGGATCTTAATTTTCGCTCTATGAGATCTTCAATTCTCTTCAATCTGTTCTCGACGCTCTCTGTGTCTTTGTTAGCTTCCTCTTGGACCGTTACCGCTCTAACAGCATGCCGATCTTTTCTCACGGCCCGCTGGGCTGCCTCTAGCTTCATTGCGAACACCAGAGCAGACTTCAAATCCTGATAATCCTCCAACATGAGTGCCTTTTGGGTTTCTGGATCACGGATGGCTTCAATAAAATGACGCACCGCCATTTCGTCTCGGACATTATCAAGGTGGTCCATGTAGGCTAGATGACACAGCCTATCTATGTCCGAAGCCAGCTCTTGAAGGGTCTCGCCAGATCTCTGCATCCTTGACTTAAGTTGGATTCTACTATATTCTTTCTGGCACTTCTCTCCGAATTTCATCTCCAAGGCACTTGCAAGGGCGTCAAAATCTCCTATCTTCGTCGCTCCGATTGCTTGCAGTACATTAATTGCATCATATTCATGAGCTTTTGAAGTTGTTCTTCCATTTTTTGTCTAGTCAAAACCATAAACTGGAAAATTAAATTCTTTCTTTAGAACCCCGAATCTGCTACTCCTGGGGTTCGTCGTTCTAAAGTCAAGTTGGTGTAAAAAGTTCAAGTAAAAAGTCACTTGTCAGGATGGAACAGAAACTTTATTTCTTCTAGAACTTCGTAGAACAATCAGCTGCACACAATTCACAAGCACATTCTAGCAGTAACGTGCTTTTAACAATCCGCTTGGATCAGAAGCTCTCACAAATGCTGTATTTCTCACACAAAATAAGTCACTTTTACAGGCAAAAAATTCCGTGGAAATATTCAAGGACAATTGAATCAATACACTGAACATTGGCAAGTGTGAATGTCCCGCGTTCCGGCGTGCCGAGCAGCTGTCGAGCTAACGATCTGGAGTTTTGAGTGGTGTTCTCCAAATGTAACCTGAATACAAGTTAGAACCCCTTAAAACTCCAGATCGTTAGCTCGACAGCTGCTCGGCACGCCGGAATGCGGGACATTCACACTTGCCGATGTTCAGTGTCTTATTCACAAGCCCATGATGGGGCTTTACCAGATTCGCAGTCCGGTTCTCCGGGCGTGGGTTCGAATCCCACTTCTAACACCAAATGTTGCGGAATTACTCTGCTACTCCTGGGGTTCGTCGTTCTAAAGTCAAGTTGGTGTAAAAAGTTCAAGTAAAAAGTCACTTGTCAGGATGGAACACAAACTTTATTTCTTCTAGAACTTCGTAGAACAATCAGCTGCACACAATTCACAAGCACATTCTAGCAGTAACGTGCTTTTAACAATCCGCTTGGATCAGAAGCTCTCACAAATGCTGTATTTCTCACACAAAATAAGTCACTTTTACAGGCAAAAAATTCCGTGGAAATATTCAAGGGATATAGTACACTATCCCTTAAGACACAGCAATGAAGAATTTACACACAGCACTTTAAAAACAGCTTCACAAAGCAAGCTAAAACACAGCTTCTATAGCACTATCAGTTCACACAAAACAAGCGTACTCGGAGCTCTTCACACATTGAATGTTCAACTCGCAACTGACTGACTCTGGGGCGATGCCCGCTTGGGCCCGCAGGAGGTACAAGAGGTTTCCAGAAAAGTCAATTTCTCGAGGGTTCTACATAAAGCGTGAATTTTGATTACGTCATAGAAGAGAAATGTTAGGTTATTATGAGTTTTTAATGCAGGAAAAACAACTTCCAGGACCCATTGGGAAAATCGCGCCAAATGACCAAAAAGTCGCCAAGCTTGGCGACTTTTGGCGAAATATCGCCAAATTTGGCGCCAAAAATAAGTCCTCAAAAGTGAAGAGATCTAAGCTCTAGGACTAATATTTCTCGAGATTTCTAGAAGCCCATAGAAAAACATATGGGAAAGCGAAACCTCCGTATCTCCGGTTCTAATTGGCCGATTTTGATGCAACAAAAAGCAAAATTTATCTATTTGAAGCGTAGAATACGAATTTTAAGCCATTTTAAGCCCCAGAGCAGCGGGTTGCCCCGAAAATTCATAACAATAGTAAGAAAATGAAATATGCTGAGAATTATTGATGTATGATTATATTAATTTATAGATTAAATTAATTTAATAATCAGCATTTAAATCATATAATGAATCTGAGGTGAATAGATAGAAATGGGGACATGTCCCTAATTCTGAAACAAAATTTGGGACATTTTATAATTAATTATATAACTAACAGTAATCTAATTAAAAACAGTGTCGTAATTAAAAATTGTCCCCAGCTACTTTTTTAATTTCGGGGACAATCGCAAAAAACACAAAAAATTGGGGGTTGTCCCCGAAAATTTAAAATGTTTGGTCACTTTAAATGAAATACACTTTCATTTGTTTTAACATATTTAATGAACCATCAAATTAATTAACAAAATCTCAATATATTTAATTGATGAACAAAGTAGAACGCAAAAAGTCAATTTGTGTGTTTAAAATGAATAATGCAACTCACAAAATTAATTCCTAAAGAAACATAATGAAAACTGGGCACACAAGACACACCTTTGCAAATTAACCGCTATCGAGCATTCATGTCGAAAAATATCTATTTTTCAATTTTTTTTTTCCCCGTTGTATTCCGTTGAATATTTTGAAAGTTTCTGATATATCTGTTTAGAATCAAAAATGACTAATAAATACATTCTCATGTATTTGAACGACGAAAAAGCATTAATAATGCATAGCTTTTTTTGAGAAATTCAAGGAAAAGTTATTTTCTTTCCACAAACACACCACTGAAAATCGCTTTATATGTTAATTACCTTCATTAGCCATAATTGAGCATGATTGATCTAATAAAAACACAAATTTCCTATTAACTTTACTAATGGCAAAGAGATGAACAACAACAAAAAAACTTCTTTCGTAGAGAAGAGCTTCTGATAGAAGAGACGACAGGAACGCAACTGTTTTCGAGAGATAATCACCCTTAGTCAAACTGAGAAGATTTTTTGACCATAAAATCACCTGCGATCTGTAAAAGAGTGCATTATAGAAAGATTTCATAGCGCTGTGCATTTCTTGAAAAATAAGCAATAATTTACGAAATGTTTCCAAACAAGCCATCTGTAAGACGTGATTTAAAGTATTAGACACGTGGAGGCTTTAAGTGTGTACTTCAGCGAAACAAAACCTGCTTCAAACTCTACGCAAACTTAAAGTAAAAAAAATTCTCCAGGATTAATTGATGTTGCTTAGGAAAAATTCGGTATGATTCTTCATAAAATACATTCCACACTATAGTAAACTGTGCTTTTAATGAAATATACAAAAACAACTTTTAATAAATTTAAAAAAATTGTTTTCGAAAGTTCTGGAAGAGTGACACATTTTGTGAAATTTTCGATTCTTAAAAGAATTTTTTCGAAGTATATCGTAGCTGATACAGGTGGATCCTTTATTGCAGTGTGTAGTAAAGCTTGTGTCAAGACATCCTAAAAATGTTCAAGACCTCGACATTATTGATTTACTAGGAATGATGTGCAAACGTCACGTGATTTTGACGAACTACAGTCCTCAATTTTTTTTTATTCATCTTTTATTTTGCTCGTGATAAAATCTTCAGAAAAATAAAAGTATAGGAGTTTATAGAATACGATGGCATTCCCCATTACAAACGAAAAACACTTCTTACGCAGATACATCTACCTATTGTGGCAGAGAACGCGGATTAACCCTTTCAAGCGAAATAATGTGCACATCGAAAAAGAAAAACAACTGGATATACTGCTCAGTAATGAAAAAGTACAGCCATTGCCATCACTCAAATTTAAGTATCAGCAACATGGCGGTCTATCTAATGGACAGTCGCATGAGGCTGCACAGCCAGATTGTGTCAAATAAGCTCTGTATTTCTATGGAACACGATTGGCATTTCGATTGACCGCCATTCTGCTGGGAGTCAAATGGATTGATGGCAATGACACTACTTTTACAGTAATGGGATATGCATGCAGCTGTTCTTCTATATCGATCTATTTTCATCAGATATTCCAGTTTTCAGCACAGTTTTGTGTCCTCACAGAGAGGACGCTGCTCGTTAACGCTTTAACGCGCAGTGTTCCCGCTCTGGGAACACCCAACTCTGACGTTTTGACTGCTGCAAGTCACGAAGAATAGATTTGATTTCTATAAAAATAGTCGCGGGTGACATAGCTCCACGAGAACCCTTTACTTTTTCGCACGTCATTTCCCGTAGAAAATGGTCACGATTCTTTTTAACAGCACTGACATCTGCTGAAAAATGGAAGAATGCGAGAACAGCTGCATAGATTGCCGAATGCTGAAAAAAGGGCAGCCGTTGCCATCGCTCGACTTAACTACCAGCAATATGGCGGACGATCGAAACGTTCATCGCGTGCCACAGATGTAGAGACCCTTTTTGACGCCGCACAGCCAACTGTCGTCAAAAAAGGGTCTCTAGATCTGTGGCACGCGATGAACGTTTCGATAGTCCGCCATCTTGCTGGTAGTTAAGCCGAGCGATGGCAACGGCTGCCCTTTTTTCAGCATTGGGAAAGGGTTGCGCCTCAAAGGGTTAAAGGATTAAAAAATTTCGTCGCATTACACTGTTGAAATAAATTAAGAGAATTTGCATATTTTATCGAATTTCATGAAAAGAACTGAACTGAATGTAAAACCACTGCTTCTAGACAAAAGTGCAAATCTTGTACGCGAAATACGTAAGCGTACACGTGTGTGTAGACGGAGCCAGTAGAGAAACAGTCTTTATAAGCGCGCGTACGTTAAGACGCATTGCGTTCGTTAGCACACCTCGGCGAATTTCTTGGTGTTATTTTCCAGCAATCGGTTAACTTCAAACTGTAACAGTGAAAAGGAATAACCACCAACGTTTAGATGATAGAATGAGGTGGCGAGCTGCAGGGAGGCTAGAAGCAGGCCAATCTCAAGTCGAGATTTGTAGAGAGTTCAATTTAACGCCCAGCGTTGTGTGTAATTCATCGAAACAGTTCCAGGATACCGGATCCATCGAGAGAAAGCCTGGGCAAGGCCGTCGAAGAGCCGCGATGGCCAGAGAAGATCGTCATTTGGCCATTATAGCGTGGCGTAACAGGCGTGCTAAAGCTTCTCAGCTCTCTCGTGACTTGTATGCAGCCACATTAACCGGCGTAGCAAGGGTGACTGTTTCCAAAAAGACTTCGTGAGAAAGGGTTCTTCGCGAGAAGATACGCTATTCGCGTCCCGCTCACTTCGACGAGCAGGAGAAACCGTTTGGCATGGTGCAGAGACCATAGAGATTGGAATATGGATCAATGGGCGACCGTTCTCTTCACTGATGAGTCCATGTTCAGCCGAAACATCGATTGTCGCCGTACGTTCACATGGAGAGAACCAGGGACCCGCTATCTACCCTCCAATGTCCGCGAAATCGACCGTTATGCAGGGGTCGCGCTGGCTTTTTTTTTTAAATTTCGCCAATCCATTCGCGAAATTAGAATTTGGCGGATATCATTAAAAAATGCAACTGAAAATGTTTTCGCCAAATCATATTTTCTTTCGCCAAACTAATTTTACTATCGCGACGTTGGCGATCGACAGCGCGACCCATGGTTATGGTAGAGGAGATTTAATGGTCTAGCCAGTCACCATTGGATGGCCTCACACCTCTCCGTGCCTTTGGAGGAGGCACTGTGTCTGGTGTGAGGGACAAAGATGAGGTCTTGGAGCCCTACGTTCGCCTTTTCAGGGGTGCAGTGCGCCCTGAGTTCATTTTAATGGACGATAACATGAGGCCACATAGAGACCTTCTGGTCGACGAATTTCTAGAGATTGAGGATGTTCGCCGGATGGATTGGCCAGCCAGATGTCTAGACCTTAACCCTATAGAGCATGTCTGGGACGCTCTGAGGAGGGCCATTGCAACTCGCAACCCCCCCCCCCCGCTCCCACCAAGAACCATACAGGGAATAAAAACAGCGTTGCTGAACGAGTGGGTGATTGTGATTGTGTGTGATTACGGCAACACTACACAAGGGCGATCTGCCAAGGGGGGGGAGCCTTGGCAGGAGGTCTTTCTAAGAGGTTCTAACGCGTATTCACGTTACATCTGGAGAAAACCTACCGAAACTCCAGACCGTTAGATCGACAGCCGCGCGGTGGGACCCGAACCCGGGACCCGAATTGGCTGAACGAGGGGGACCCATTGCCACAGGAAATGATAAACTGCCATATTTCAAGTATGAAATCAAGCTGCGAGACCTGTATATCTGTAAGAGAGGACCATACCCCTGTTAACCCATTTTTTTGTTTATTCTACAATCTCTGTTTTATACCTCCCGACTCCAACGTGTGTTACGCACGATTTTGCGTGTGTATTACAATTATTGAATAGTTATTTGTTTTGTATTGTATCAATGTATGTACGTATCAAATTTCATTAAAATTTGTCCAGTATTTCTAAAGATAATCGACCAAGTCTGCAAATTCTCTTAATTTCTTGCAAAAATGTATTTATAGTTACAATTATCTCTTTAGAAACCGATTTTAAATCTCCATATCGAACGAAATAAAATGTTTATTTGTAAGCACCGTGAATTCGAAAAAAATACAAAGCAGCTCACAAATATGCATCATAAATTGTATTTGTAAGGTTTCAGTACATTTAGGAATGAATAAAGCAGTGTGATTCATCGTTTCGATACAGCACACTCAGATTCTAAAGATTTCATTCCCGAAAAACCATTGCGTAGAATATTTTACGTATATATTGCAAATACACAGTATTTAATAAGCAGCGAACATGTCCACTTGCATAAATTTTAGCACCCCATTCTCTCAATAACAATGACAGCTTGCTAAAGTAAGGCTAAATTGATTGGCGTATTCCTGTTATGTTAAAGCCACATGGCATTGCATTTCAAGTACACGTTTGGTTAAATATGAATTATATAATGAAAATTTTTTCGTATACTGAGATAAATTTCTCCTGTACTATTTAAAATTAACATATCGCCTCTTGAAGCTCCGATGAAAAACCAGAATTTCATTTTATAAAACAAAACACTCTATAAAAGCTTTTCTCAGAGAGATAATTTATTCTGTCATAGCTGTGTTCCTCTTTTTGCGTTTCATTGCTTAAATTATTTTGCTGTACGCATACATAAATGTTTATGTATAGTTTTTGAAATAAATAGCAGATGTTCATATTTCTTTCAATGAAATTTTAAATTCTGACAAGTTTTCAGGCGGTTGGCGTCATTTCAGTCCTATAGTTCTGTTATATGAGTCTTTAGAGAAAATGTTTATCAGAATTGTTGAGAAAATTTTGCCGGAAGGTGAAAATAAATGAGTCTCAGTATACTATTATATTTCAATTTTTCTTTCCACTTTTAAGTCAGTAACAAAAGGCTTATGTATGCTTTTTAAAACACATTTTTTTGCTTTTATTTTAGTTATATAATTGTAAAGTTAAAGGCATGTTGAAAATAATATACACATGGTCTTTTACGGAATTTCTAAAAATATGTATGAGGTAATTTTAATGTTATTAATGTTTATCTCTTTAAAGATGTTGTTTTACAAAATTATTCAACTCGAAACGGATATACAAAATTAAAAAATTACGATATAAACAAGTGGCTTTTACTTACAGTGGTCCCACTGCAAAAAGTCTAACGATTAATGACATAACCGTTACAGAGCACTCTTGTGTATTTAAAAAAAATGTCGATTTTTAAACGTCTTTATAGATTCACTTTCACTATATCTTTCACTATATCTTTCACTATATCTTTCACTATATCTTTCGCTAATCCATCGTATACTTTTAAAGTAAACAAACTTAGAGAATATGTTACAAAATCACTGAATCAGGGTACTGACTCCCCGAGGTAAGGATTAAAAAAAATGTTGCGCACATACAGACACAGAATTCCAAACATTTTAAAATTCACTTATGAAATCCACTCGTATGTTGTACCACGACTTTTCAGTTATTGATAAAATTGTACAATCCACAAATTGTCTTTTTAAGTGTTTAACACAGGATACGTTTCTCTGTAACAGGTCCTATGAAACAATAATATATATACTATATATAAAATGGTGTGCAATAGGTGTTCTTTTTGCCATAACTCCGCGAGAAATAAACCCTGCAGGATGTAATCCTGCCACAAGGCGTCTCCCCAAAAATCCCACACATTTTCATTGGGATTTAAATCAAGGGAGTACGTTGGCCAATCCATTCGAGTGATATCTTCACTTTCCAGTAGCCCCTGAACAGCAGGAGTCTCGTGTGGCCGTGCATTCTCATCCATAAAAACGAAGTCTGCTCCAATGGTACCTCGGAACAGACGTACATGGGGAAGGATCACATCCAGACATGTGCGATCTCATCTCTTTTTACAGAACGTCTGTCGAAAACGTGGAGCTGAGATCGTTTCGACAGACTCGTCTGGGGAGGAATTATGCTCCCAAGACTCGTCTGGGGAGCATAATTCCTCCCCAGACGAGAACTCCAGGACCACCGTAACGGTCTCTTTCTGTGATGTTACTGCGATGAAACCGTGTCCCGACCGCTCTCCAAATCAACTGGTGTTGAGAATCTCTTGTTGCATTGAAACGACTCTCATCTGTAAAGAGGACATGACTCCGTTGATGAGATGTCCAGCTGCAGCACTCTAAACAGTGGAGCCGATGGCCAACTTTAAAAGGGATTTTAGGATGTCTGGCAAATAAGTCATCTTTGTGAAGGCGTCTGGACGTAGTAAACCACGACACTTGTCGCCCCGTTGCTGTACACAGCTGCTGAGCGATGGAGCCTGCTGATTGGTTTCGGGCTCTTTTTGCCTGGAGGACGATGTGTTGGTCATCCGCTGTTTTTTTCCTGGGGCGGCCTCCACCAACCTATCTAACGGCTGTACCTATGGTTTGGATATCTTCCTAAGTGCGTGAAACGACACTTTTGTTTTGATTGCGAACTCTTCAGCTACACTGGTCCTCCTCCAGCTGCCTCCACCAACCTATCTAACAGCTGTACATATGGTTTGGAAATCTTCCCAAACGCGTGAAACGACATTTTTGTTTTGATTCCGAACTCTTCAGCTACACTGGTCCTCCTCCAGCTGCCTCCACCAATTTATCTAACAGCTGTACCTATGGTTTGGAAATCTTCCCAAACGCGTGAAACGACATTTTTGTTTTGATTGCGAACTCTTCAGCTACACTGGTCACACTCCTCCAGCTTTCCGATCATTCTTCCACGTGTGAAGTCGTCCAGGTGATTTCTTCTAGCCATGTTTCACGAAGGAACTCTCTTGCACTTGCAGCGAATGTCTAAATTGCGTCTCCATCCTTTCTTTTATTGTAATCTTGAGTTGCGCGAGCCGACCGCCCGCGTTTTGCGTACGCTCTCGTCGCCTGTGACGTTTTGTTTCTAGGGATAGACGCGAGACGGAAAATCGTCTATCTCGTCTCGCAAAATCGCTGAAAAACTTTTTCTCGTCTCGCAAAAATCCCTATATTACAATGTAAAATATGCCTGTCTCGTCTCGCAAAATAACTACAAATCTCTGTCTCGTCTCGCAAATTTCTGTCTCGCAGTCCATCCCTATTTGTTCCTGATATTTACATACACATGACCTTTATACTGAATTGCGTGTTCATTGTACTGATCGCAAGAATCCCTTTTCTGCCATTTCATGGCTATCTGATTAAACTTCGCATTATTGTTTGAGTTTTGAGAACCAGTATTATATTTTCGGCGCCGTCGTAAGTTTCAAAATAACTCCGTTAGAAAACTAACTCCGTGAACTGGAAGAACGGGACTAACGGTTATTTCGTTCAGGACAGTCAGAAACGCGTCGTCTTGAGTTAAAAATTTTCTGAGAATCATAAATACAGACACAAAATTTACGTCATGTCAGTTTGTGTGATTGCAAACTTCTTCTCGAGATGGCACAATTTAACAGTTTTCAAGAGATTAAAATAAATAAAATATTTTCTTCTGATGGACCTCTGGGACCAATTAAGCATGCGGCTCATCAGAAGATTTACTGCAATAATATGAGCTAAACCACAGTATACCGTGCTAATAAATATTCGTTTCATCTTATAAATAAAAATGAAATTCTGTTTGTTTGTTTATTTGTGGATTTGAGTTGTATACAAATCCACAAAAATGGACCTATCAGCCTGAAATTTTGCACAGATATGTAAAATAATATAGAATAAATCATAGTCCACTTTAAAACTTTGAAAGTCCACCCGTTCCCGGAATTTAAGAGATTTTTTATGTTCTCCATGCAAAAGCCTTTCCGTAATTGTAACCCCTGTAGTGAAAAAAGTGTGAAATAAGGATCGTGGTTGCCATGTGTGGCGATTTTGCCGAATAAGATGTTTTAAATTCTCAAAGTAAAAATAAAAGAATAATAATGATTTTTTTTTGTTAGTTTATATTTGTAAGATTATTAATTTTTTAATTATAATATCGTGTGCATGGGAAATCGGAGCAGGAATGAAATGTTTTATACGCAAAACAATAAGAATTGAAGATTTCCGAGGCTAATATGTAATTTTTTTTTAGTTTGGCGAAAAAATAAAATGGCTCAAATGCTGATTTTGAGAAAGTGAGTTCTAGCGGTTTGCACAGTTTTCGGCTTGGCGCAATTTATTGAGAGCTTAAGGAAATAGATTTTTGAAAGCAAGTGCAAAGGTTTTATTAGAATACAGCGTTAAATTTTAATGATCCGTGAAGAAATAATGCAGTTATTAAGGGATTTCAAGCGATCTATCTTCAGAATTCTCGCCAATTGAGTACATTGATTTAAGTTGGGGGAATTCCGCCAAATTTCAGAAAATTGAAATCTTCTCATTTAGTACATCGGAGTAACGATGAATAAAACACGTTATAGTTGATAATTTAAAAAAATTCGGTTGTATTAAGGGATTCCGCTTTTCAAATAAATGTGTGCTTTACTTTTTTGGCGGCCGAACCATTTCCCATATTGATTGCTGCTAAGTCAATGCTTCGAATGATTTCCTGAAAAAACTCTTGCAAAATGGCGTATGTTGGCACTTTGGCGAGGCTTAGATTTGAAACTGGATTTTATTTGAGATTGGGATATATAATGATACTGGTTATAGATAAAAATGAATGTTGGTATGTGTGTATGAGGTTGAAAAACTCCAGCACCGTTGCACCATGAAATTTGGTTCACCTAAGTCTTTTATCATTGAGAAGCTTTTTATGCAATACGTTTTCCTCTAACTTGCCACTAGGTGGCGCAGCAGAACGTCGAATTCTATTCCGTTTAGCCGTTTACTATGCGAATATCGTCCAACCGATTTCGATGAAATTTGGTACACGCGGATATTAGAACACGGAGAATATTTTTCAGTATCCATTTTGCTGTAACTTGCCGCTAAATGGCGCTGCAACACATCAACTTCTATACCGTTCGACCGATCGGCATAAAATTTCTTATACTTACACATTTCAGCACGAAGAATATATTCTAAGTGTGTTCCTTTTGATGTTACTCACCACTAGATGGCACTGCAATGCATTATTATTGTAACTCGCCACTAGATGACGCTGCAGCAGGCCAAATTCTTGACCATTCAAACGGTCGCTATGAAAATCAGTATACATAGCTATTTGAACAATGAGAATATTTCGGCGTTATCCATTTTCCTATAACTCGCCACTTGACGGCACTGTAGCAAATCATTACTTTAATTAACCACTAGATCGCGCTGCAGTGTATCACTTCTTGACTGTGCAACTGATCGCTATGAAAATAGGTATACATAGATATTTGAACACGGGGAAGAGTTTGGCGCTATCCATTTTCCTATATAATTTTCCACTAGATGTCGCGTCGTCAGGGCTGTCCAGCCGATCGTCCTGAAATTTCGTATTCATCGATATCTGAATGCGAAGAATATTCCCGCCGTATCCGTTTTGCTAAAACTCTCCACTAGATTGCGCTACGCCGCATGGCCTTCTGCACCGTACAAACGATTGCCTTGAAATTCGGTATGCATGGTTATTGAACACAATATAAAGCGATATCCATTTTGCTATATCTCTTTATTACAATAAATAGTAATCCCCACAAATCGTAATATCAAAAAGTCCATTCATTCCCGTGCGAAGAACGGGTACTTCAGCTAGTATGATATAAAAAAAATTAATACATCATTTTTTAACGGGCGCCTTAGAACTAACTATACGATAAGTAATGCTGTATTAAAATATATCATGCGGTAGTTTCAGCAGAAAAGACTAATAACCTGAATGATTTTCTGACATGTTATCTGCGACGACATTTTTTTCAAGTGAATATCTACTGCATAGTTACTAAAATTATGCATTTTTGTGCATGATTTTAGTAACTATGCAAAACTTGCAACAAACTTGCAGACTTGCAAACTTTTGGTAGAGTAAAACCTAGTTTTTTAAGTAAATTTAAGTAAGTTTTAAGTAAAGTAAGTTTTTAAGTAAAGATATAAGCAATTATTTTATTTTTTATTTTCAAGCTGCTGACACAGTATGTTTGCTGATCCTTCCTGTTGTCAAATTATCCTTTATAGGTTATGCTTGTAGCTTCTGCTTTTTTTTTCACTGTGTTTTCAAAGAAAATTATTTGCTTACGATATTTATGTTGGCAAAAACCTTCACATCTGTCAGTGCCCAGATTTGTCCTACATATAATAATCGTACGTTTACCTCATATCTCTGTCTCCCACAGATATCCAGCATATTTCAATAATTCTTAACCAAAAGAAAAATGTACGGGAAGAACACTCAGTAAAGTACATTGAATTGCAATTCAGTATGAAAAGTTTTAGATGTTTATTTATATGTATGAAAGAAATGTTATAAAAAGAGATTCGTTAAATTTACATTGTTTAATTATTCATAAAGAGCACGAAGAAATTTTAATCACTGAACATAAAAATATACTGTTATCTTCATTCTTAGGATTCCTAGGAGTAATTAAGTTTTTAATGTTGAATTCTCTGCGGCATTATTAATTTTGTTTAATTAAACTGGAAAAAGTAATGAAAAATGGACATAGCAGAAATGAAATATTTAATTTCCTTTTGCAAAAATATAAATAAATAAAAAAAAATAAAATAAAAAATGAATGAGACAAAGAGCATATATGTATTTATCAGATAAAGAAATAACCAGAAAAAAATGCTAATTATATCTAAGAAGGTAATGATGTTATGTTATTGTAATTGCTTATTTCGAATGAAATACACCTAATTTGTAAGAAAAAATACTTGCAAATGAACAGAGAGAATTAATATACGCTTCCTACTTCGAACTTAATTAAATGTTAAATGAGTCTAAAAGTGCAAGAGGGAGGGGGAATGAGACTTTAGGACATTTTATTGTGGAACTTTTTATTGCATAAATAGTAGTGTTGAGCCTAGTAACGGGATTTTAAGAATTTTTCACTGTAATTTATTTATACAGAGTCACTCAAAAGGTATACATGAAGGTCCATGAGTACCTTCAATTGTTTCAAGTTTGGCCATTACTATTTCACCTTCGTCCAAAATCTCGCAAACTGTCACAAGTTTGGTGGCTTTTGGCGAAGTATTGCCGGATTAAGTGCCAAAAGCAGGCTTTTTGAAGCTGATCCGAGCTTTATGATACTTTAAATATTTGGCTAGAAATCGCTAAGCCTTAGTGTTATTTCAGCATTTTATCGCTTTCAAACGAAACGCGTTTAGATGAAGTGCATTGGAAATGTTTATGATTTAATAGACGCACAAGGAAGTCACATAGATTTTTTTTCTCTCACAGAAACGCAGCTTGGACTCCCTGAAAAAAAGTACTGCAACTTTTAAATGAATGTGAAAACGACGCATTGTCTAACAGTTATCATTATTTGACGTTAGATTTATTACCACCTTCATAATTATTATGGCATTCAACAGCAAATAACTTTAGCTTCATTTCAAAACATTGTTTATTTTTTGTTAAATTGTTACAGAGTAAACAATTTAAAAATGAACTCGCACAAGCCAACTTTGAGCTTTTTTCATACTTATGGTTTCACTTATACTTTGTAAATAAAAGAACTTGCGTAAAGCTTGCCAAACATTTCATAAAGTGGCAATACTGCATAAGAACATCGGTGCCAATGATTATTCTAGAAGTCGCTTTTTTTTCAATGAAATTTCTCATTCAGGAACATCAACCAAGGTTGCCGACGACAAAAATAAAGGCATTCATTGCATGAAACTCAGAGACACACGACACGAGAAATTACAAAAAAATTGAACATGCAGCATTTAATCGCAACGATTCGCTTAAAAAAGTTGGAACACGGGAGCAAGTTTAATATTAGGGAAGGCGTGTTCCATTTCGACAATATTTCAATATTACCTTTGAGAGTAGCCTACCGATTAAGTTTAAGGCTTTGAAATTACTCTCAAAGGAAAGGGTTTTATCACTCACCTACGCCACCATTCCGACAATGAGCTTGGTAGAGCCGCTAACATTTTTTAAAATATTTTTTTACAGTTATTTTGTCTTCTTTGCAATTTATTCAGTTTACTTTATCAGCTTTGTACGTTGTTCATAGTTCATTTATGTAACAGAAACAAGGAAAAAGAATTTTTATAAGGTGCCAAACAGAAGAAATTATGCGAGAAAGTTTTTTTAACAGATATATAAATAAATTTCGAAGTGCAGAAAAATTATAAAGATAAAACCCTTTTTTACGTATAGATCCACCCTTTACAGACCAAACTGAGATCCAGACATATTATAACTAATTTTTTGCATATTTTGTCTCTAAAGGATATTAGTTAATTAAAAGGGAGAATGAAAAAGGCATTGCATACAATATTCCCTGTGTTCCCAATTGGGAACCTGGGTCATTTTTGACTATACTTTAAAATTGTTTCAAAAAACAAAATATACTGATGGGCAGAGATGAAGATTTGTTTTTAAGTAAAGATATTTATTAAGTTTGAAAGGGGGGTGGTAATGAAGGTATCTCTGTAAAAGTTTATGAAAATGGCTATTTTCATGATTTTTTGTACAGTTTACCACTAATGATAGAAATGCAACTTCTATTTAAAAAACATTAAGTCATCTTTTAATTTTATTCGCAAATTTTTGACTTTTAAATCACTTTTGGATTGTCACTTTTGGATAAATTTTTAATTTGATGTTCCCAATTGGGAACATCAAATCTCTCTAAAGGGTTAAAATAAATCTGATAGATAAATAAATTCTAAAATATAGAAAAAAATAAAAGCATTTATGCCTTTAGATTAAAATTTGAAGATGTTGGATCTATATATTACGAAACTGAATCTTATATTTTGAAGAACCTTATAAACTGTAGAGGAAAAAAATATGTTTAGTATAAATCAGAGTCTCTTACGCTATGTGTTAATCTGACTAAAAATGGGCGAATATATTCATCTTTGTTATTTTTTATTCCTGATATACCCATACTTATTTTATTAAGTATATGATGATTCTTTAATAGATATTTTGTCCTTGTTTCGTCATTTTGCGAGGGGAACCTCTTACCCTAGTAGCACAACTAGTTCAAAAAACGTTCAAAAAACGTTTTATTGAACATCTTTGAACGTTCTCTGAACGTATTTTGAATGTTTTTTGAACCAGTTGTACTACTAAGGTAATATGATATTTCTTATTATATTCCAGTACGAAAAAGCGAGTCTAAACATGAGATTCACCGCGCTTCAAAAATTATTGTAGATTGCATGTTACTGCAACCACCATTCTCACAAGACCTTGCGCTGTCAGACTTTCACTTGTTTTGGATTCTTGAAAACTCCTAGCTACCTATGACATCTGATTCCGTTTTAAACGAACACTAGATTCGATTTCTCATTGATATAGACATGAACGACATTCGTAGTCTCTCATAAAAATAACGAATCTAAAATTTATGGACACTATAGGATGTACACGAAATACCGTTATTTGTTTCAGATACATACGTAATATTGTTTTCTCAAAAGTTGAAACAGAAAGAAAAACGAGTTACAAAGCAATATGAAATGCAAAACTTTAAAACTCAATTTCCTGGTGTCTTGCATCCAATATGAAATATTATATATACCTGCATCCTGCTTTCGTCAAACTTACTGTTTGTAAATAAAGTCTAAAGAAAACAGCGAAATGAATAGAATTTTCATGGATATCTATATAAATAAAATTAGACTTTTGTCTGTACATTTCTTTGAATTAAAAAATTTTGCGATTTCTATCCGTTTCAAGCACCCGGGAATCCGATGCGACCCTCAAAAAAAAGTTTGTCTGTCTGTCATTCTGTCATTCTGTCCGTGACGCTTTTTTTGTTTAAGCATCACGTAAAAACGACTGAAGCGAATGATATGAAATTTGGTGTCATGATAGGTGGTCACTCAACTTAAAACATAGGCGTCGAATTTTTAAAAAATCTTGATTAGATTTTCAGATTTTGCGAAAATCGTTTCAAACTGCGTAAATTTGTGTTCAAGCATCACGCAAAAACGACTGAAGCGAATGATATGAAATTGGGTGTCATGATAGGTGGTCACTCAACTTAAAACATAGGCGTCCAATTTTTAAAAAATCTTGATTGGATTTTGAGATTTTGCGAAAATCCTTTCAAACTGCGTAAATTTGTGTTCAAGCATCACGTAAAAACGACTGAAGCGAATGATATGAAATTGAGTGTCATGATAGGTGGTCACTCAACTTAAAACATAGGCGTCCAATTTTTAAAAAATCTTGATTGGATTTTGAGATTTTGCGAAAATCCTTTCAAACTGCGTAAATTTGTGTTCAAGCATCACGAAAAAACGACTGAAGCGAATGATATGAAATTGGGTGTCATGATAGGTGGTCACTCAACTTAAAACATAGGCGTCGAATTTTAAAAAAATCTTGATTAGATTTTGAGATTTTGCGAAAATCATTTCAAACTGCGTAAATTTGTGTTCGCACATCACGTAATAACTGCAAAGGTGAAAAAATGATATTTGGTGAAATGATAGGTGGTCACTCACCTTAAACTATAAGCATCTAATTAAAAAAAATCCATCAGATTTCGAGATTTTGTGAAAATCGTTTAAAACTGAGTGAATCTTTGTTCCCGTATTACGTAATAACGACTAAAGCGAATGATATGAAATTTGGTCACACGATAGATGGTTGCTCAACATAAACTATAGGAGTCCAATTTTTTAAACATTTTTATTAGATTTTGAGATTTTGTGAAAATTCTCTCAAAATACGTTTATATTTCTTCAAACATCACGTAATAACGACTAATACGAATGATACGAAATTGAGTGATATGATAGGTAGTTGCTAATCTTAATTTATAGGCGTTGAATTTTAAAAATATTTTGCTTACATTTTGAGATTTTTCGAAAATCGTTTTAAAATGCTGAAAATTTGTTCCAGCATCACGAAATAAAGACTGCAGGGAATGAAACGAATTTGGGTGACATGATAGGTTGTCACTCAACTTAAATTCTAGGCTTCCAATTTTTCAAAAATGTTGATTAAATTTTGAGATTTTGCGAAAATTATTTCAATATGCGTCAATATAATGAAATATATTCCGCGCATCACATAATTACGACTAAAGCGAATGAAATGATATTACTTAGTTACTCTCTAACCTGCAATATTTTAACAATACATAAAAATTTTAACTTCTCTTTCTTTACTTTGGCAACATACTACATCCATTCTGTGTACTCCTACAATGCTGACGAAAGTTCATGCTTTTTGGAAATTTTCATTCACTAACCCGTCGAGGACGGGTACTTCAGCTAGTATCGTATAAATAAAGTGGATGCGTTTCGAACATGAAGTTATGTTTTTTTCTGATATTACATTACTTATAGTAACATAGTTATACCGTGAACATAGTTATAGCGCGACCATAGTATATTACAGAGCGTGAAGAAAATATAACGATTTTTAATTTAATTTATCAAATGCACATTAACAGTCTGATTGATGAATTTAGTTTAG
>JAWZYV010002624.1:0-15231 GCA_038373885.1 Cheiracanthium punctorium | reverse complement strand
CTTTTCAGTTAGCTCAGCACAAGCGATAAATGCCCAAATATTTATATGGCATTTTAAAAAAAATTTCATAAGTTTATGAAAAAGACATATTAAATTTAACGAGTGTTAAATTTAGTGAGGTATTTTACTTCCGAAATTGTTTATATCGTTGATGTTTTACGTTGCGCCAAACCGACAAATGACAGAATCTGCAAGTGGCGGAGTAGTATGAAAAAGTGCAGCAGAAGTAGTATTGAAATACCGTAAGTAATTTTTACATTAAAGAACAATGAAAAAGGAAATTTCTATCGGCTTATATTCCAGTTTTCACTTTTTTCCTTTTCTTTGGAAAAAACGCATTCCGGTCTTAGATTTGGAAATATAATATAAATTGTTTCTTGTCTGTTTTATTTGATTCAAAATTTTTAAAATTTTATTTTTTTTTCCTTATCAGAATTTTACTAGCAGAATAACATTTTTTAGTTTAATTTGTATCATATATACTAAGTAAAATAACTTGATTTTAATAACAAACTGGATATATTGAAAATCCCAGTTTTTAAAATATATGCGCTATTCGCATGAAAAATAACACAATAAAACAAATGATTGATATAATGAATATTCAGATGCAAAATAGATATTATGTAGTATAGAACTTCTACTAAAAAATAATTAGACAGTTTTATTCACTTTTATGTCGACGACTTTTCTTCATAATCTCCCCCCAAAACCTTCACTTTACACTTAGAGAATATGAAGAAAGGAGAAAATAAAGAAAGAAAAACCTAGTTCTATTAACATCAAAGATCGAAGGAGAATCAACGTCAGAGGTTTTGTGATCATTTCAAAAGGAACGAAAATTATTTGACACGTGTCCCTTAAGCAAAGACATGAGTAAAGTGACAGAAATGTAATTTCGTATCCAACTTTGGTTTATGACTGTATGTGAAACCTTTATTGCGAAGATTTATTTATTGAACAGATAAGGAAAAAAATACTATTCACTTACTTAAAATGTTTTAAGGCTAGAGATAATATTACATACAGAAATAGCATCACTCACACGAAATTTATGAAAATGTCTTAGAAATTATTTTCACACTGGGTGTAGAATAGAAAAAGTTTTTGCAAATTTATCAAAAAGTATATTAAATTCTAACTTTAAACCATAAATTATTGCTTTACAATAACTTTTCTCATTTAGAGTAATTTTTATTAATACACAGTAAATAATTTGAAAGTGTAATATTTTAATGATTTAAAAAGCATGTAGAGTTTATATTAACACTTCTCTCTCTTATATCGTGAACCTTAAACGAACAAGTTAAAATGCTGTATCATACAATATAATATAGTACATAAAAATATATAAAAGCACAAAGAAATAAATTCATATACAAATAATTAATGTTCGAAGGCAAGAAAACTCTTTCTAAAGCAATCTTTATAGCTTTACTAAAATCAACCAAACTTCGAAAACAATATCTTAACTCGTTCATCATATCCTTTGGGATCAGATATTCCTCTTAAACAAAAGTAATGCATAATTAACATCTAAAAATAAAGCACCTTTAACTTTTGATGTTACTCTTACGGAGGAAACGTCTGTTACTTTGATTTTACTCGCACGTATAACACCCTTCCCTACCTCCCAACGCAATACGCAATTCCTTCCTTCCTGAAACTACCCCCCTTACCATTCAGGCCACCAAAGTAAAACAAGGGCGCATAAAATTTCACTGACAGAAATGTGATCATGGCATTTCACCTTCACCTATACGGCTGCCCCTTTTTTTCAGCATTGGGCAATCTGTCCAGCTGTTCTCGCGTTCTTCCATTTTTCAGCAGATGTCAGTGCTGTTAAAAATAATCCTGACAATTTTTTTTTACGGGAAATGACGTGCTAAAAAGTAAAGGATTCTCGTGGAGCTTGATCACCCGCAACTATTCTTATAGAAATCAAATCTATTCTTCGTGACTGGCAACAGTCAAAACGTCAGAGTTTGGTGTTCCCAGAGCGGGAACACTGCGCGTTAAAGGGTTAAACCTGTGTTGTTAGTCTTAGGAAAAGTAAGTTTGTTTATTTTGATTTTACTTGCGCACAGACTTGTAGCCAGGCGATTTGGCATGGGGAGCAGTGGCCCCAGGATAGCTTTGCATGCATTTTTAATTGTTTCCTTATCCCCTTTTTTTCAGAGGTCCTTTAAGTGTTGAGAAAGCATAACAGTAGAAATAATGCAAATACGATGTATTGTAGCGACGATCTAGATCATTCGCTTGTGTAGTTGACAAGCCGGTCAACAAAATACCCTGGGTTGAGATTTTGAACAATAACTCGGTTAAATGCAAGTAAGGCAATAACTTATTTTTTGGTCTTGTAATATCGAGAATTGTTAGGGTTTTAAAACTTGGTTTAATGCAGAAAATGCACACTCTGTCGCACATGCTTCAATGGTGGTAAAGCCGAATTCAACAACTTTAAAATGTTTAATTTTTTTCAATTTATTATCACTTTTCTGTCTATTTTGCACATTGGGGGAGAGGACAAAATATTCCTCAGGAGGCACTGCCCCCAAACTACCCCCCCCCCTGGCAACAGGCCTGCTCGCACATATCATCATTCTCTATCTATTGCACAAACTATGTAATTCCATTCTTCCTGAAACTACGCGCTTTTCCTTTCAGAGAAACAAATTTTATTTTGTAGAAAAAAAAAGAAAGAAAAAATCAAGGGCGTATAAAATTTCGCAGACAGAAATGAGATCACGGCATCTTTCTGATCGTGCATTACCTTTCCCAGACAGAAACAGAACGCACTGATCCATTACACCGCGCGGATGTCGCATTAGGGGAGAGGAAATCGAAGAAAACATATTATTGAAAGATGTTGCGAGTTCCGGCCACAGAACCGGGGAAAACTGTTTTCGGAGTAGTAACGAAATGTTCAAATTCACATATCTTCGCTAACACTGACAGAAATCCCCGGGGCTAGGTCACATTTTATTTGCATTAGAGTTGTCCTTTTGAAGAAATCAAACTTGTTCGATGACTTCGATTACATAAACGAAATTCTGTCAAGGGTGCACAAAAATTTAGTTTTTTCTTGCGTAAGTTATATTTTATTCTAACAAACGAAGAAGCAGTACCGGTTTTTATTTTTTCAGAAACAGTCATTGAACATACAGCAGGATTGGTCATTTAAAAAATCATTTTTATTTTATTATTACTGATAAAAAAAAAAATTAAAAGCCTGCATTCGAAAATTCACAGCCTATAGAGTTTTGAAATGATCGATTGAATAGTATTGCAAGATTTTCTGAAGAGTGAAATCATTTGTGAAAATTGTAGGTGAATTTTACTTTACATTTCGTAATTGAAATTAATTTATTGTTCATCATATTGTATCGTACAAATGTTGAATAAACACCTTAAAATGTTATATTTTATAACTGAAATTAATTTTTTTGTTCACGCTGTAGTATCTTACAACTTTTGAATAAACACTTTAAAATGTTTCATATCCTTAATCTATTTAATGTGTTTTAAACTTCGTTTCTAAATCACTCGGTTTTTCAAATTACAGCAGCTTCAAAATGATAAAAAATAAAGGGATGCGGTCAACATTTGTTCAATATATTTTCGCTATTTTAGTTCCATAGTTAGTTTAGTTTTTAGAATTTCCATAATAAATCTACGTTTCGCAACTTATCTACAATAGTTCATGAGGATTTTTAAAAAATCGTTCTACCAATAATATTTTATTAGAAAAAATAACTTATTGAATGTGTTCTTCCTTTAACTTAATAGAAGTACATTATATACACTGTCGTCTAATTTGCTACATTAAATCACAAATATTTCTAAAATGAAATAAGGTCGTAAAAAAATTACAAAAATGGAATAAACAAGAACTCTAAATATAATTCTTGAAGTGAAATTCAAGAGAGCAAGAAAAGAATGCAAGCATACACGTTCCCAAAAAACTGTTTTCTCAGAGCTGATTTGCATAACGCAATTATGAAGCGCTTGTTATTCACTTTAAAAATTTATGCAACTTTTTTTTTGGCTTCACGTGATCACAAAGGAGCCTTAAGTATTTTTTTAATTCCCTGTCCTTCGCTTAAAAATCTTTGATCGGCTGACATTACCCGATGAAATTTCAAATGCAAACAACCAATCAAAAAAGAGCAGGTTTTTTGGTAGATAACGATGGCAAACGTATTCCAAAGAATGCTTAAGAAAAGAATAAATATAATGGAAAGTCATTTTAAGTTAATTCTTGAAACTTGAGATCTTTTGATTATAATTAAAATCAGTGGTGTCTCATCAAAAATGAATAAAATAATGACGTAACGCATTTCAACGAAGAAACTTTTTTTCAAATTGCGGACATTTGCCATATAAGCACTGTCCACTACCAACGCCGGAATTACTGGTCTCTTTATTAAGGAGGCACCTAATAGGTGAACCAGCGTTGCCTCCTACGTAGGGACGGACGAAATGGCACCCTAGCCCGTACCGAGTATGGAACCCGTACCCGTGGTGTGGTAGAACTGCTCTCTAACCGCTACACAAGACGGGCGGCTGAACACAAAAACTCAGGCTAAACAAATGAAATTATGTGAACAGGAATGCCTTGATGGATCATCATCAGTTTTATAGACCTATCTTTCGTACGGTTTACATCCTGTATTAACCTTGATATTCAGGAACAATCTTTTGAAGAAACTATTGGTAGAATTCAATTAAAACTGCGGGATTTCATGATAAAATGATGGCAATTTTATGCAGTAATACAAAAAAGTTACAGATTTAAGGAGAAGGGAAGAAGTATAATATCGAATGCCAAAGAATTTCACTTTTCAGAACGCACTTAAGCATTTTACATCACTTTTTAAACTTTTACACTCTGGTGGCCATGCTCATCCTGCACGAAATCTGCGAATTCTATCGTAATTCCAGGATAAGCTTCTCGTGGAAGTTTCCGTCATCACTAACAGATGGCAGCACCAACATTTATGTATTTCAATTTCTCTGAATGCAAATATATCATCGTTTTCTTCATATTTTTTTCTTTATTCCAATATTTTTTTTTCTTCATATTTCTTCATATTATTAAGAAACTCGATGTCATTAAGACATCGGGTCATTAACCTCGATGTCATTAAGACATCGGGTCATTAACCTCGATGTCATTAAGACATCGGGTTTTCAATGAGTTTGCTCAGTTTCTAAGAAAAAGCCTGTGTACGTCCATCGTACGTTCTTTTCGGATTCCGATGATAGGCCTCTGACCGAAAGATTACCTAATTTTGGTATCTTTCTCTATTGGGGCTTCCATTAATTAACACTGGAAGTGGTGGTGGAGGGGTAAGGTGTTTAACCAAATGTGACAGGAGGGGGTAGGAAGGTGTTTAACCAAATGTGATAGGATGGGGGGGAAAAGTTTAATGACGCTGTTACATAATGCTTGAGCTTTAATGAATTTTCAAATTTTCAAGCATATGAATTAGGGTGTATCAAAAAACTTTTTTCTCGAAAATCGTTTGTCTTTAGTGCTATTTTTGGCCAAATTGGCTCAATAAGAAGTGTAACAAATTTCAACTCGATCGGTTAATGGCTTCAGGTGCCGCTTTTGACTTAAAGTTTGAAAAAAAAATGAAAGAAGCAACTTTTTGGGAAAAAAAATTAAAATATAATTTTTTCGAAAATTTCTTGTTCCTGCAAATAAAGTTTACCTTATTTGACTCAATAATAGGTGAAAAAAATTTCAGCTTGATCGATCAATATGTTCAGTTGTGGAAATGAGCTTAAAATTTGAAAAAAAAGTCGAAAAAAAGGGGAATTTCTGTAAAAATTAAAGAAACGTCTTTTACTTTTGGCCATGAAATTTTGCCGTTGCATCATGTCTGAATGACGTAAATTACGCTTAGTAATAATAATAATATAATAGGAACATTGAATTCTATATTACTAGAATAATTTTATAAATGCATAGCAACATATCTTAAAAACTGCATGACCGCGTTCTTATAAAGAAAGTATCTCATGGATAAAAAAACAGCCTACTTTAGTACAGAATCTGAGCTGTGAATCTGTTACCGGAAAGAAGAATGTTTACTGGTAGCTTAGACATAATGGAGACTAAACGTCGAGAGAAACAGATTCATGGTAAAGAAAAGAGATGCATACTGAATGTAAATAAGATTGTTTCAATTTCTTCATCTGAAGTGCTTATAAATGAAAGTGAAAGTGAAACTGAGATAGATTCTAATTCAGACAAAGAGTTCAATCCTTCTGAAAAACTAGAAAAATTGAAAGAAAAAATTAAGCTTGCTAACTTTGCAAGTGCAGTTTACAGGACTCACATTTCTAATCGGAAAGCAGCTCTTTTAGCTTAATCTCTTTTAGAAGACGTAGGTCTTGTTACAACTGATAACAAAGAGAAATTGATTGACCTAAATAAAGTTGTTGGAGAAAAAACAAAGTCAGGCAAAACCGTTGTAAAGGAGGCTGCATCAGGACTCGGGTCCCATAAGGTGAAAAGACTTTATTTTGAAGGAAGACAAGATGAAAATTGATAATTTAGAAAAAGAACGATAACAGTTATCGTACTCTTGTGAAGGAGGAGGGGGGGTCGGAAGGGTGAGCGGAACTCGAAATGCAGTCACCTCCACGTGGTGAGTTCTGGGCTATTTAAAAAAAAACATCAAAATTCAAAAATAGACAAAGAGCTCTAAAACATACGTCTTATGTTATTTACGTTATTGAGACTTCATGTACATACAAAATATTTGTATTAAAGAAATGGAATGTCTCTACAGAGTGCCAGCGAAATTCCCCCCTTTTTTTTTCTTTTTTTTCAATTTTTAAGCACATGGCGGCAACTGAACATATCGATCGATCGAGCTGATTTTTTTTTCACTTATTATTGAGTCAATTTAGGTAAACTTTATTCCTAGGGACAAGAAATTTTCGAAAAATTTATATTTTAATTTTTTTTCCCCAAAAGTTGCTTTTTTCATTTTTTTAAAAACTTTAAGTCAAAAGCGACACCTGAAGATATCAACCGATCGAGTTGAAATTTGGTACACTTCTTATTGAGCCAATTTGGCCAAAAAATAGCACTAAGGACAAACGAATTTCGAAAAAATGGTTTTTTCGATACACCCTAATATGTATACACCTTATGAATTAACCGAAACATTTTCATTTTGCAGCAGATTTATACACAAAATACCCAGGGCCGCCCTGGAGCAAAATGTGAAAGAATTAGTTTTATCGCCCTTTACAATTAAAATGGGAATAGAAAATCCTTCAAAAATGGTATGCGTGCTCTATAACTGAAATTTCTCAAAACTTAATACCTGAAGTTATCATTTATCGGGATTAAAAGCCAAAAACTAAAACTAATAAGTAGTATAACATTGCAAATGCCTCGCAGAAGGATTCATGCGCATAACGAGCAGATGTCAAAGTTTGAAAGTGGTCATGCGGTCGGCGTGAAAGAGGCTGGTTGGACGAATCGAAGAATCGCTCGACATGTGCATCGAAGCGATGCGGCTATTAGACGATGCTGGCAAGAGTGGGTCAACAACGGTAGATATCAGCGTCAAAATGGCAGTGGTCGACCGAGGTCCACAAAGAAACGGGAGAATAGAGCAACTGTTAGAGTAGCTGTCACAACACCGGATTCGTTGCTATCAACTATCCACTGTGCGGCCCGCACACATGTATCCAACATGACCCTCCACAGACGATTGAGAGAGCTAAATTTACTCTCGCACCGACCGTTACGCCGGTTGCCTCTCACACCTGTACACCGTCAAATCCGACTACTGTGGTGCCGGGCTTGATCAACATGGAACTGCACTGACTGGGCACGTATAGTCTTTAGTGACGAGTCCCGTTTCCAACTGTGTCCTGACAAGAACCAGAGACGTGTCTGGAGACGTCCAGGGCAGAGGGTGATCCTGCCCTGACTATCGCACGCCACACAGCCCCACAACAAGGTGTTATGGTCCTTCTCTTTTGATCCAAGGGCATAGGCGCCGACTTCATGGGGCTTGAAGGGGCTTCAGCCCCCCCAATATTTTTATTCAGGGGGCTGAGCCCCTTCAAAAATTTCACTCCAACTTTTTTGTGTCAAATCATATTTCTTCCTCCAAATCGGTTAAACTTAAGAATCCTAAAAATAGAGAATGTATCGCTAGCTTCTTCTGTCTCCCACTCCGCTTTTTCTTTCACAGGGATTCAGGAATTACGTTGGGCGCCTGTAATGCCGTAAGGCACGGATGTCAACCTTCTTTATCAAGAGCGCAAGCACAAACAAATGACCATCAGATAGCTAGGCAAAAAGAAACGGGTGTTTTCCCCCACAAGAACCCTTCAGATTTTACACCGTGACACAATTGATGATGGAATTGCTTTCTAGTAGGGAGAAGACTGCGCTTTTTTTAGGAGGGTCATTCTCATGTAATGTAATCTTTCTTTTTTAAATCAGTACAGCAAAAGCTTTCACTTTTGTTCTATTGTGAGATACAGACTCTTCTGTAGACGTCTGACCATAAGGGAGATTTTCCCATTGTGCAAAACTGCAAACGATTGTGACATTCCCATTTCCCAGCAGCATTAAGTTTCGATGCTGAAAATAAACCGTTTAAATGTGACTTAAAAACAATTCAAGGCAGAAAATTGATAGTCAAATTTAAGTTTGAAGATTTTAAATCATGAAGAACCTTGTGAGATAGATGAAAAATTGATGTTTAATACAGTTTCGGATATAGACAGTATTCATTTCTTTATACGCTTTATCAAAACTTTACTAATATCGAACGCTTAACGTTTCTGATTTAGCTACAGTTAAGAGCTAAATAAAAAATGATTTCATAAAAATCTTCGAGCAGCACAACTTCTGGATTATATTTTATAATTGCTTGCTCTTATCTTCTCTCTTTACATATAAAACTCTATCCCCCATCAAGGGCGAAATCAGAGGTGGGGGGGGGCGGGGCGGGCTGAGCACTACTTAGCTGTCTCCCAGCCCCCCTACGATTTTCAAAAATTTTTGTTAGTTTACACATAAATACGAAAATTTAGAAACGAACATTTGAAAACCATGAAATCTTTAAGAAGACTCGTTGTTTTAGGCGAATTTCGCTTCATAATTGCAAGATTTCTGTTCGGTTCATTATTTTGCTACTCTTGGCTGCATGTGGTGCCAGTGGCGGTTCCAGAGGGGGGTCACAGTGTTCATGACCCCCCTGGGCCTAGATTAACCATCTCGCCAAGAAAGAAGGAAGAAAAAAAACGAGGGCCCAAGCCGAGCTTGGACAAGGCCCAAAATTCAGAGAGGCCTTGATCATGTGCATACATATCATATTGTGTTGCTGAAAGAGAATTCCTCTTTAGAAAACCATTAGTCTCTGACTAATTTACTTTATTTTATAACAACACTAAAGTATGCACACAATATTCTGACTATGTGCTCAGTCGTTGTTCCTTGGCAGAAAAATATGCAGCCGTTTTGTAAATATGTGCATTCATCCATATTCATCCATACATAGAGGGCAAAGGAAAGGGGAGTCACAGCGAGCATGATTAAGGTAAAGGTGGATGGGGTAGTTGCCTCGAACCCACAATGAAAGAAAACGATCAAAATCAAAAAATGGTTTTAGAAAAATGTGTGAATTGGGCGTGTGGTACATATACTCGTATTCGACCCCCACCTACACCCCACACTTGCAAATAGCCTCCCTCTTCTGTAAAAGCACTCTATGAAGCACCTATGTTTGTAAATTATTATTTATGGAATATCAAACTAGCGTAACTGCTACAAAACCATAAAAATTATAGAGGAGGTAGGAGGGGGCTGTCATGGGGAAAGAGGGACTATACCTAAACAGGGCCGGATTACCCATTAGGCTGAGTAGGCTTTCACCTGTGGGCTCCTACCATTTTAGAGGCCTGCGTTAAAATTTAGAAGGAAAAAAATATAATCAAACATTATTAAAGCTATTTTAGTGTTAATATTTATACAGAATATGTATATGTAACTCTGAGAAAATAATTCTGATTCATTATTGACTTCGTACACAAGAAACACTTTTTGGCATTGTACACTTCTTAATTGAAATTTGAATGAATATGTGCTAGAAAGTTTGAAGCTGACTATTTAGCTTGAATTTTTATGTGCACATTTCAGTGATACCTTGCATTAGATGGATGTATATTTTGCAAATTCAATAAGGAGAACTTTTAGCACTATGTTTACACGAACGGGCTATGGTAATCATAAGAAGGCTTATAAACAAAATACCCTTCGTACCCCAGTCATCACAATCATATTTTCTACAACTTTTTTCCGTTCTGAATAAAAATTAATTTTCGTATATTGTTGCACAAATATCATCAGAATAAATTTCAAATAACATAATTCGCTATGGTTTTCTCTACTTATTATAAAAGAAGGTGTCTGTGTGTGTGTGTGTGTCTGTCGGCAGCGTTACGGACAAACGGCTACACCTAGAAACACCAAATTTGGTACTCGGGAAGATGTAAATATGTAGTTGTGCACCTCGAAGCGATTTTTTCAAAATTCGACCTAGAATTTTTTTTATTTTATGTTTTATGCGATTTTTGGCATTTTTTCTCACCTAATTCGTAATAACGGCGGAAATTACGCTCGCAGCAAAACGGCATTTGTATCATCGGATAGAGGAGGAAATTTTCTTCTAAAAACAGTTTGTTCTGAATACGTAACATGATTTACCGATTTTTAGGAATTTTTTTACTAAGCATCTGCTTCGCGATTGTTTTTCGTAAAATAATTTTAAAACTGTCGCATCTTGAATTCTATCCGTCATAACTTTTAGATATTTTGACAAATCGTGAAACATTCTTTTCTCCCTCTTTTAAAATAAAAACGAAAAAATTATGTAAATTAGATGATTTTTTACGAATTTTAATGCAGCCTAATGTTTAGAATTTAATAGCATCAACGCGATCTTACGCCATTCATTACATTGCGATCACGGCACAGGAATTTATGTTCGGTTGTTGCCACAGGAAGGATTAGAAAAAAGGATTTTTTCAACCAATGGAGTTTTTAAATGGGATATCAGAATTTCAATTCGCAAGTGAGGATCTATGACGTCAAATGCTTTAAGATACGTAAAAATTACTCCATAATTTTAACTCATTTATTCCAGCTCTATTTTCAACACAGGGAGACGATATTTTGATTAAAATTTACTGTAGAAATAAACTAAGAAATTCACGATTATTATTATTAGAAGTGGTATTTTAATCCGGTGCTTATTTAAAAATTGAAATGTTTTCACGTCGCTGAAAATGTTCATTTTAAAAGTTACAAAGTTCGTTTCAAAGCGCGATATATTAAATTTTTTCTATTTACTATTTTTATTTTTGGCATTTAATTTAGCGCTGGCGTTGCCTAACATACGCATGCAGGTTGCGAGTCTAATTTTATTTTAACGTTGAATTACGTTCCTCCATAAAGGTTACATAACGCAAAGTTTTAATGATACCGTTTGAAAACAATTATGCGAAATATCGAAATTAACTCCCTCAACCTACCGGGGTATCCTTTACGGCAGTCAAACAGTGACGTCATAAATAAAAAAATGCGTGAAATTTCTAAACTCTGCAACTCTAACGCCCTGTCACGATTAAAGTGGGAATAAGTAGCTCCTCGAGATTACACAGTTTGATGTTTTTCAGGAGACAGGACTATGGAGGATATAAAAGATATCGCTATATTAGATACATGGATAGTTAAAATGGCACCCCTTGGATATTTTCTCCCCACAGTAAGATGAAATGGTTTGCGGCGCTAAATACGCCCATCTTATAAAACTATGTATAAATTAAATATATATGGAGAGTTTCCTTAATGGCATCCATTATGTGAAATGATTATTATTTATGCTAATGCGTAAATTGCAAAGAATCGCCACAGAATCAAAAGATCCCATTGAGGCCAAATAATCTAAGCTGTTTCTTTAAAGGGAGCCTTGAAGAGGGAGAAGCGAATATAGATAGTATTAATGTACGTAATAGGTAGTATTATTAGATTTGTAAAGATAATATGAATAAATCGCAATGTACCACGTTAATAAATATTTCATGAAATTAAAAGTGTCCTGTTTCAACGGTTGTCTTACAACCAACTAAACGAAAAGTAATTCTAATTTGCGTTAATATATCCCGCAGTAATTTCAACAGAGAAGATTACTTGAACTTTTTTAAAAATGAAATTCTGTTTTGTCACATGCAGATATGATTTTAGTAGTAAAATATTCCCTTCTTCCCGTATGAAGAGCGGGTGCGCAGCTATTTTAAAAACATCTCTTGAAAATAGCATAAATGAATTCAGAAGACCTCAAAACGTGTCAATACACCAAAATCTCGAAGTCGAATTTTTTCATGATTACAATACTTTCCTTATATGGTACATGTTCGGAAAGAGATAAATGGTGCTCCATTTCATGTAGTGTCTTAGGTATTTAATGCTACAACTTGAGCCTAAAAAACAGTATGATGTAGAAATAAGACCAGGTGCGTAGCCAGGAAATTTTTTCGGGGAGGGGATATGAGCCTGGAAATTTTTTCGAGGGGTATATGAACTTATATATGCATAAATAGACGGAATTTCATCACTAATCCAAAAATTTCGGGGGGGGGATATATACCGATATCCCCCCCTCTGGCTACACCCCTGAATAAGACATTTTGAAAGCCAGGAGTTCTCTGCAAACCGTTAAGCTTTCCACTTTTTTGATAGTGAATGACACTGACGTAGTTTTTTGAGTCATTATACTGCAATGATCAGGTTAGTACTCATGACACAAACTTTACATTAAGAGTCAAATAATTTTGCTCTTTTTTTTTTAATTCCACATCACGAATAATTTCGAATTACACATGTAAGGAAAATTTTCGTTTCCTACCGTGCGAAGAACGGGCACGCAGCTAGTAGTTTATAAAATGAATACTATGTATCCGTTTAGCCAAAGCGTCTCTGACTTACCAATTGCTAGTGTGCTAGTTTAATTTGTTTTGATAATTGTTTAGGTAATCTGGAACAATTTTCCAAATAGAAGGGTGATTTAGAGTGCAGTGGAGTTTTTATATATGTTTTAAAAATAATATGGCGTAGACTATGATTTCGAATTAGATTTCATTCATTTTGTTTCCATTTTTCATATTATTGAGAATTCTTATTTTAATGTAAAGTGAAAATGTTGAGTATTTTTACAAATTGTCTGTAAATATCTACAGTAATTCAGAGTGATATTTTTGGCATTGTATATCTGTTTCTGTGTTATTCCACTTTTAAATGTAAAGCACGATTATATTTTATACAACTTTTTTCCGTACTGAATAAAAATAAATTTTCATATATTGTTGCACAAATATCATCAAAATATGTTTCAAATAGCATAATTCATTATGGTTTTAGTTTATAAAATGATTACTATGTGTCCATTTTGCCAGGAGCGTCTCTGATTTGCCAATTGCTTATGTGCTGGTTTAATTTGTTTTCATAATTGTTAAGGTAATCTGGAACGGTTCTCCAAAAAGAAGTGTGATTTAAAGTGCAGTGCAGATTTTATATGTCGAGTTTTCTATGCCGAGTTCCACACGAAGCCCCCCCCCCCGGCCTAGATCCCTCGCGCAGATAGTTGGCCATAACACCACATTTCAACATTTCTTTTCATTTTTAATGTTATTGAAAGATTATAATAGTATTCTTAGTTTAATGTAAAATGAAAGTTTTCAGTATTAAAATGTTTATGAAGACCTAAATTAGTGTAGACTCTGAATTTTGATAAAGTATATTTTATGTATTTATTTGTTTTTGTTTTTACAATTCAAATCACGGAAATCCGTTTAATATATATGTGTCGAAGAGAGGACTTTTAACTTTGTATGATGGTTTGTATATTTGTTTGATTTGTTTTAATACATGGAAAGGAGGTATTTATTACTTCTTTGCTTATGTTTTATTAAATAATTTTAAATGTAATCTGTAAAAAGTTGTCAAAGAAATGTAATTTAAATGTGATCAGTTTTTCTGCCTTAAAGTAGTGCGACATTTAATTAAAGTCGATTCAATTTATGGGTATTTCATCATGTAGTAAAATAAAAAATACTATTTTATATTAGTAAAAATTATCTCTGATGAATGTTTGCAAGTAAATAAAATAATCCGGATTTTAGTATTTCGTCTCGTTTGTACTTCTAGGGTATTTTGAAACATTAGCTGGAGTAATGTTTTGCAGAACAGTTTTCCACATTTGACTGCATGCATTTTCTTTCCTATGAAATTATCATTAAATACATTTCGAAAAAGATTTTACTTGTTTTGCTGTTATTAACTTAATTAAAATTCAGTTGTTCTTTCAGAAGGGAGATTTGCTTTCTCCATATGTGTACTGAAGACTGATTCGAGATCTTGAGTTCAAATACTTAATTTAAAAATTGAGTTCAAAAAATTTTTGAAAATTTTATTAAATGGAATTCCTTTTATTTTCATGAAAGTGTTATGTTAAAAAAGCACATTTTGAAATCTCAATTCTAAAATTTCTGAACCTCTTTATTATACGGACGGAGAGAAGGATTTTGTGTCCCCCCGTCCACCTCCGTAACGATACGAGCCCCCCCAATAATTTTTACAAGTCGGCGCCCGTGTCCAAGGGTGCCATCTCTTTTGATAGGCTGACCCCTTTGATAGTCATTTCCGGCACATTGACAGCACAGTGGTACGTTGACGTCATCCTACAACTGGCTGTGTTACCGTTACCTTTTGCGACACTCTGAACTTACTCTTTTCAACACTATAATTCCCAGCCGCACACGGCACGTGTTGCTATGAATTGTCTTCAAGCTTTCTCTGTACTTTCTTGGCCAGCTAGGTCGCCTAATCTCTCTCCTACAGAGCACAATTGGGACGTTATGGGAAGAAGATTGCAACCATCTCAAAATGTTGCAGATTTAGCCCAACAGTTGGAGACAATTCGGCAAGAAATTCCGCAGAACATCATCCGGGAACTTAATCAGTCTGTACCACTCTGGGTGACAGTTTGCATCGAGGCCAGAGAGGACCAACGCCTTATTGACTTCCTCCCTTTGTAATGTCAATAAATCACTCAATTGTTCAGATATTTTAATCGTTTGTTTTTTTATGTATGTTCTATAAATTCACCAATTTTTATCGTAACCGGA
>JAWZYV010002623.1:0-14748 GCA_038373885.1 Cheiracanthium punctorium | reverse complement strand
TCTTATAGAATAATATTTTAAAGTTATTTGACTCATTATGTCGTTTGCATGCAAGAAAAGAGACTAAACTAAAAAAAATAAAATTTTAAGGACAGACAATTCAGGGTGGGAAAAATAGGGCTACCAGGTGAATCAAACTAGGGCTACCATGTGAAATCAAACAAAAATAAAAATAAAATGGAAAGACACTTAGATTTTTCCTAAAATTTTTTACAGATGATTTATAGGCTAAGATAACCACAAAACACAATTTTGAAAGTTCTATGATAATTAATGCTGAAAAAATAGTTATTATAATTTAGAAATTTCCGCATAAAATTCGCCATTTTTTTTTTCCTTATTTCCTTGAATAACGCCTTACCTATAAAATTTAATGAAGTAAAAATTTGTTTACAAGAGTAACTTTCCAAGCTGATTCTAAAAATGTAATCATAATTTGATATCTTCTACAGATTTAAATTCATACAACACAAATAGTACTTATATGGAGACACTCAAAAGAACTCTCATCCCCTCTGTAGGCATCTCTGTAACTACTGAACTGATTCTTAAACGTCTTATCACTGACAGAAAATATTATACTATCTCTGTATAATATAGGCTACCTTTCATGCATATATCATATTGGAGGTTATTCTAAAAAAATTTTCACTGATAGAAAACTACACTGTTTCTGACACCTATAAGCTAAAATTCATGCATCTATGTATATATGTTACAGTGAAAACCCGATATCAGTCAAAACCCGAATTCGCTACGGAAAACACATTCTAACTGATAGCGCTAGGCAAATCCTGAATTAACTAGGGGAAACCCGATTTATTCGGGTTTTGACTGATTGTTAGACAAAAACTTTTATAACTATAAAAAATTATTGCATTATTTGAACGATATGTTGTATGACAAGTTGGGGGTTTTTTTTTGGGGGGGGGGTTCGCCAAAGGCCAGCGATAGCATATTTTTGAAATGCCCTCTACAGTGGTGGCCGGACCCAGTAATGTTCTCCTGGGTCTCGCAAAGGGCCATCGCTAGCATAGTTTTGAGGGGAGAGCAAGATAAGGATTCTAGTACCGCTCACCCATCGATGATTAACAGCTGTTGGCGCGGATGCGACAGACCCTCGTCCGTATTCATCACTTGTTATAACATTAAAGTTATTTTGGTTCTTATCTAACAGCTGTTTTTTTTTTTTCAAGAAATCTATTTTCCCAATTTTTAGTGCATAAAGCATTAACATTCCGAAATTCACTTGGGAAAACGGGTTTTCCTGAGTGCTGTCACTCAGAACGCGTCTTGCCTAACGCTCTCAGTTGGAACGCATTTTCCCTAGTTAATTAGGATTTTGACTGATTTCGGGTTTTCACTGTTACATATATAAATTCGCTAAGGAAAACCTTTGTGTCCCTTTTGGAGCCCATTGCGCGAACGGATGAGCGCGAAATTAGGCACATTTAAAGTTCGTATGGGGGTGGTTGTGCGAATGTTAAAATTTTTGTGTAATATGCTAATGCACCGTAAAAATTAGAGACGTTATTTGGCACGCAGTATATCGCACCACGTCGAGCGATGGTTCCATTTTTGTGTCAATTTTGAAATAACAACACTAAGTTTCAACAGTACTATACGGTTATGATATTACAACAAAATTTGCAAAAAGTCAAATTATTTCCCAGTTAGGTGAAACGCCAATGACTAAAGTGTGCTTTAGCCCTGTGCTTGGCGACACTTTTAAGACGGTCGGTAAGTGCGCGAAATGATGTAAATTCCATGGTTTAAAGCTATGGGAAAACGAACCGAACAGGGCAAGTTACAATCCAAGAGACGCTTCACAGAAACGCGCCATTTCGGCAATTTCTTCACGATTTCCCGCCACGCAGTATGCTAAATAAAATTTTCTCCAAAAATATTATTGAAGAAATAACTTTGCAATTAATAGGGAATGAAAATAATGAAACGTATGGAAATATTTCCGAAAACATACTCTCAGATTACAAACTGAAGTCAGTTATAATAGAACCTAAAAAATGATGATTGAACTTTTATTACTGACTTAATCAAACATCTGATGGAGAGAACATATCACCATAGCTACGGTAAAATGTGATGACAATGAAATCAATAACTAACTAGCAGAGTTTTTGAATTCTTTGACCAAGAGGTTTTTTTTTTGTTGTTGTTGTTGTTCTGTTAGCCGGGAGGAAATGAAAATTTGTCAAATAATTGTGATCTGCGCCAAATGCTCACAAACCTAAAGAAATGTCCAGTACATAGCTGTTTATACCTTTTCATATTTTGGAAGTTTAATTTAATTTCGTATTTTAATTTAATTTGACATGTTTTCCCCAATTCCTTCTTGTATAGCATAGATACTTGTATAGCATTGATACTTTTCACGAAGACTCGGATAGATTTTTATAAATTTGCTTACAAAGAAAACAATGTAAGCACGTCTATCTAACTAGAAAATGATTATACAGTAAAATCCCAATAAAAAATGTAAAATCGATAATTTTGAACCATTTGCGTGAATCGGCTTTTCATGATTGAGTTTAGAGAGACTATCAGAAAATAGTTATACATTATGATACTCCTAATTCTAATAATAATTATAAGATATAATAATAATTATAAGATATAAGAAATAATAATAATTATAAGATATAAGAAATGTACCAAAAGTACTTGCATCTTAGCATAACCTGTTCCATTTAATAATACATGGCATAATAAAATATTTCGAATATCTAATAAAACTCTTTGTTCGCTCAGACCACTTTGTTTTTTATTTTTCTATACGATAACCAATTAACTGCAGACAATTTTATTCACCCATCGTAATATGCAGAAGATATGTCTTACCGAAAATTCAGATTCCGAAAATCATGTAATAAAAAATCTGATGTGTACAACACATGACTTCCTTGCACGTCTATTAAATCAAAAATATTTTCGGCGCACTTCCTCTAAACTTATTTGTTTGAAAGAAATAAAATATCAGTAATAGTAAGGTTTAGCGATTTCTATCCAAATATTTCGATATCGCCAAGCTGAGTTCATTTTGAAAGATTTCTTTCTGACACTTTATTTGGCGATATTTCAACAAAAGCCGACAAGCTTGAGATAGTTTGCGAGATTTTGGGGATAGTCAAAGTAGTCATTGACCACAGACTTAATTTGACACGTTAGGAAATGAATTGAATGCATCCATACACCTCAATGTATTTGAAGTCATTTGGCTCACCCTGTAAATAAATTCCAATTCAATTGCTGTCAAAAATCATATTGAAAACAGTTAGATATTACAAAAGCTTTAAATACAAAAGTTCAAAATTCTACGGGTTAAATTTTTAGAGTTATACAAAATACAAAATAATTTTCGGCGCCAAATTTGGCGATATTTCGGCGAAACTCGTGAATGTCGACATATGGCGAGATTTTAAGCATGGACCAAACAATGACAGATTATCGCCAAATTTGGCGATATTTCGCCAAAACTCGCCAAGAACGATGACAAATGGCGATACTTTGGGCATGGGCCAAATGACTGACTATCGCCAAATTTGGCGATGTTTCGGCAAAACTCGCCAAGGTCGACGACAGACGGCGAGATTTTGCGCATGGACCAAACAATGACGGTCTACAGTTGTATTATATTGAAGATGTCCATAGGCATTAAAGTACTGAAATTCTTTTCGGTGGTCCTGTAAAAAAACTCTCCAGTAGATTGGAACCAAAAATCGAGATGCACAACTAGATGTTTCAGAAATCTTATATATGAAATTTCATAATAGTTTTTGAGATTTGAGAGTTATATACGCACACACGTACACAAAAGTCGCCAAGCTTGGCAACTTTTGGCGTAGTTCTTGAGGGAGGCACGTGACCGTGGTCGGACCATTACCTTACTTACGTGGTAGGACGGTATTGTGCTTGAAATGGATCAATGCCCCTAAAATTACCATTGACCGTAATGTATTGGAAATCTTTTGAGTGTTCCTGTAGCAGAACTATAAATGATAAAGACACTTTTTTTGACGGAGAAATTCATTTTGTAACTCTTAACAGCATATATCACATCTGAGTCGTTTGAAATAGCCCAATACCAGTAAGATACGATGTAATGAATTTCGGCCCATGGAGCGTAATGTATTTAGAAACTTTTGAGCCAACCTGTAGATAAAATATGCAGTTGAATCGAACCGAAAAGGGAGCGGCACAAGTAGATGTTACAACAGTCCTAAATATAGAGTTTCAACATTCTACGCCTAATAGTTTTTGAGATATGCGAGTTTAAGGAATTTCGCTCCATAGAGCGTAAGGAATTTCGAATCTTATGGAAGGTCCTGTAGATAAACTATCCAGTGGAATGGAACCAAAGCGGGAGGTGCACAACTAGATGTTACAACTATCCCAAATATGAAGTTACGACATTCTACGCCTAATAGTTTTTTAGATATGCGAGTTTAATGAATTTCGCCCCATAGAGCTAGCTCTCTAGTATTTCGAATCTTTTGGGCGGTCCTATACATAAACTATCCATTCGATTGCGACCAAAAGGAGAGGTGAACAACTGGATCATCGAACAATCCTAAATATCAAATCTCAACATTCTACGACCAATAGTTTTTGAGATATGCGAGTTACGTACATAACGTACGTACGTACGTACATTCGGCATGCAAAAACTGGCCACAATAGACTCGCCGCTGCTCAAAATGAGTTGTAGACGCGTTTATAGGATCGTGCATGGTAGCTTACGATGAGATGCATTGAAAAATTTAGATTCATTTTTAAATTTAGAAAATTCAATTTAGAGGTAGTCAAAATCGGTTTTTTCGTCGAAATTTTGACCCCAAAATTTTTCGGGATCACATTACTTCCTTATACTACGTACAAGGAAGTAAGAAAACTACTTTACTAAGTAACAGCCCACTATTTCTAATCCAAATGTAGTGATTATATTTCCATTCGTTTAGAAGTAGCAACGTTCAGTATCCTACGAATGGAAGATATGTGACGCAAAAAAATGAAAATAATCGCGAAGAAGCTGAGAATAATATTCATGCCGATGAGACTGAGCCAACATTAGTGCCTAGTTTATCCTACGCAATTACGGTATTTGAAATAGTATGACTTTTATACGCAAACATAAATACATATAAAAAGACAAAAAAATATTGTAAATCTTAAAAATTTTGTTTAATCAAAAGATTAATGAAAAACCCAGTGTAAAATGATTGATTTTTTAAAAATAAGTATCACTTAATTTCTAAACTTCAATTTGTTTCTTTTACAGTTTGGTAACAAATTTAGTATTTTTGGTATACTGTATAGATTGTGTGTATTCATAAATAGTGTTTTCTTCATATTTTGACTTTAACCCGCATTCGTCGTTTTCCCGCATGCATCGTTTTTTACTACGCACCCCTTGAAAAACGATAGATCGAGGTTCTACTGTATATATATATATATCTGTAGGACGAGTTGAATATGTAGGAAGAGCTAGTAGGACTCTCTCTCTCTCTCTCTCTCTGTATATATAAATATAGATATATATCTGGCTAAGCCACTGCTCCCTGTATATATAGATATATATATATATACAGGGTGCAGTGGCTTAGCCGGATATTTTTCATAGGGGTGGGGGGGTTACGACTACTGGGCTTACGACTACATGGGGGTGGGGGGGGGTTACGACTCACATATATGCATGCATGTGCGTGATAAAGGAGTGAAGAATATACGTTTTGTATGGCAAAAAATTCAAAAATTCCTCAGCGGGGGGGGGGGTATGACCCCCATAACCCCCCCTTGGCTACGCCCCTGACAGTCTATCATTAAAGTCCCACCTTCAAAAGGCCGCAAAAAACTTTTGGTAAAAATCCCTAAATTTAATTAAACATGCAACCGTTTTATAGATGTAGCATTTCTTTAAAAAAAATTAAGAATGAGGTAATAGTTGCAAGACCTGGTCGTACACCGGGGTTTAAACCAATCAATCACCTGCCATACACTAAATCAATTCACCTCGGACAATCTCCCGGTCCAGTTCGACATAAACGTACATATGGTGGAAAACCCCACCACACGACTAAAAACAAATTGGGATAAGTTTACAGATTACCTCACAAACGTCCCACATTTAAACCCGAGCCTAGACTCAAAACAAGACATCGACACTGAAGCTACCAGACTCACCACCCTTCTAACAGAGGCCTTCGACCATGCCTCTCGCCCTGCTCCCCCAACCCACGTGTAGGAAAATCACGTATAAAAAGACTCAAATCCCCCTCTTAAGAAAGGAAACTCGTACTGCATAAATGATGCAGACAAGGCAAACCTCCTAGCCCAATCTTACACAACACAACTCTCCCTTCCAAACGAGACGGACGACCTAGTCCCACACAGAGAGGCCATCATCAGGGTAACTACTGACTTCCTCAGCTACCCCCCTAGCTACCTAATACCAAACGCCCTACCCTCTGAGGTTTACGACATTATTAAAAAGCTCAACTACCATGCTTAAAAATATGCCCACGTAAATGCTTTTCAACATCACCACACTAATTAACGCACTTTTAAAACACCGTTACTTCCCCAACATTTGGAAAAAAGCAATTGTCTGCCCGATTCCAAAACCAGGGCAAGACCACTCACTCCCCTCCTCGTACAGACCGATCAGTCTGCTCAGCTCACTCGGTAAAATTACCGAGAGAGTCATCCTCTCCAGACTACAGATCCTTCTCAGCTAAAACAATACCATCCCCCCTGAACAATTCGGCTTAAGAGAGGGGCACAGTACTGTGTGCACCAACTGGTGAGAGTTGTGGAAATCGCCCACGAAGCAACCCTCTCCAAACAAAGGACCGCCATCTTGTTGTTGGACTTACAAAAGGCCTTCGACAAGGTTTGGCACTGGGGCCTCACCTCATCTACAAATTGGCTAAACAAAGCATACCCCGTATGATCCACCTAATACACTCCTACTTGGAATGCAGAACCTTTGTTGTTCGTGTTGGCAACACGTTCTCCACAAAAAAACCCATTCAAAGCGGGGTCCCCCAGGGCTCGATCCTGGGACCTATACTTTTTAACATCTATATCAGCGACTTACCACGGAACCATCACAACACACTAGCTCTCTTCGCCGACGATACGGCAATTGTGGGCTATGCCCCAAACAATCGCCTACTTAAAATACAAATGCAAAACCACATTGATGAAGTCACCACCTGGATGCGACTTTGGCGCATCAAGCTAAACGCTGCTAAATGCCAGGCGCTCTGCTTCACACAATCCCCCCCCCCCATCTCGACGTTTAGTTGAAAACACTACCATTGAATGGAGCCCCCGGGTTACGTACCTCGGAGTAATCATAGACAGGACGCTGTCCTGGCATCATCACATTAACACAGCTACCCACAAAATGAAGGCCGCATTCGAGCGCCTCCGCCCACTCTTCTTTAACTCAAAAATAGACACTACTAACAAAACCCTACTAATCAAAACGTTTGTGCGTCCCACTGGGACCTACGCGGCCCCCGTTTGGGGTTGCTCTGCAAACTCAAACATCAAGAAACTGGAACAGAAACAAAGCGCCATTCTAAGAAAAATTCGTAACGGCCACCACTACATGTCCAACATAGTAATCCGCAGGGATTTAAATATCCCGACTATGCGCAACTACCTCAGACACCTCGTCTCAAACTTTTATGAAAAATTCAACAGCCTGCCAAATGAGATCCTTGCAGAGATTCCTGACTAAGATGAAAGCGACCCAACACATCGCAGGCAACCTAGGGCGGCCTTGTGCTCCCTCGAGCCCCCCTAACTCTGTCAGATGGCCGAGCAACCCGCCCTATGAAGACCGCATCAAAGACATTATTTTAATGTCTTTGGACCGCATCCGCGGGGGGAGGACGGGTCGGCCACCACATCTGACACCCCCCCCCGTCTTCTCGAACAAAGACATTAAAATATACTCGTAGACTAGACACCCCTATGCTTTTCGCTGTTACCAAAATGATCGGGAGCTGGTAGGAGTGGCGATGAGTCGCACGTGGTCCCGATTAAGGCGATTGGCGAATTCACCCCTCTTCCTTCCGGGGGTCACACTGCCTCCCGTTCCCCGTAGAAGCGAAGAGTTCAGAGTTCAGACATTTTGTTCATGAACTTGTAAGACAGCGTGCGTTAAAATAAATTCACGCATTCGTCATCAAATGCAACGTAAATTATATAGATTATAGATTACGAACTATTCACACGTTTGCGAAATAAATTTCCTAAAATTTATAATTATTCATGCTGCAGGAAATAGACTTAAAAAAAAAGAAACAACATAAGAAAAAAATATAAATGAGGTTTTTTCAACAACTATGCTTTTTTTAATAGTCGTGTCCAACATTTTTTTTTTTAATAAGACTATTTCATCTATGTGTACATAAGTTACTTTCATAAAATCTCAAAAATATGTATTTTCTCGAGTTTTTCGAGGAAAATAAGTAAAAAAAAAGCCATTAGCTAAGCATAGTAAAAGAAAAATAATATAAAACTTGAAAAGTTTAAACAGTCATTTTTGTGGATTTTTCGTGACACCCTCCCCCACCCCCAATAAGGAAATACAAAAAATGGAAAATAATTTTCTGGATGAAGTAATCTGATACATAGGAAATTTTAAAGTACTTCGCGGAAAAGAAAAAAAAAAATAATGGACAAATGATCAAAATCTACACCAGCATTGTTAAAGTACACTTTCCTGATACTATATTGTGAAATTACCTAATATTGCGATGTATAGTACATTCGATTTTTCAAGCCCTTCAACAAAATCGTGTTCTATTTAAAACCAAAATTTCTTTTTAAATCTCGTAACTGCAGCAAACAGGACAGAAAAATAAAATTTCTTCCCAAGTTAGCATATATATTTATTCAAGAGTATGAAATGAACAACATAACCGAAAAATAAAAAGAGAACGAAAAAAGAAAAAAACCTTGGGATTCATTTAAATTCCTTATTTTTATTTATAGTATTTGACATATTGAGTCTTTATTACTATTGCAACATGACATTGTATTCATGAACAAAAGATTCCCAGAGATCTTCGCTTAGGAGCAGGAGAAAGGGGAACGCGCGGCAGTTTGACCCCCCAGAAGGAAGAGGGGTGGATTCGCCAATCGCCTTATTCGGGACCACCATCGCCACTCCTACCAGCTCCCGATCATTTTGGTAACATCCAAAGCATAGGGGTGTCTAGTCTCACCCCTCTCCCCATCCATCACCACCTGTCAACGCTCTTTCTCTCGACGTTCCGACTGCCTGTCTCTTTATTGAATCCACTGAATTAACGCCCAGCCTTTAGGGCGTTTTAAACACATGATATGACACATGAAGGTGTCACGAAAAATCCACAAAAATGACTGTTTAAGATTTTCATCTTTTATATTATTTTTCTTTTACTATGCTTAGCTAATGGCTTTTTTTTTTTACTTATTTTCCTCGAAAAACTCGAGAAAATACAGATTTTTGAGATTTTATGAAAGTAACTTATGTACACATAGATGAAATAGTCTTATTAAAAAAAAAATGTTGGACACGAATATTAAAAAAAACATAGTTGTTGAAAAAACCCCATTTATATTTTTTTCTTATGTTGTTTCTTTTTTTTTTTAAGTCTATTTCCTGCCAGCATGAATAATTATAAATTTTAGGAAATTTATTTCGCAAACGTGTGAATACACTCATGTCCATAAATTAAGGATAATGAAGTTCAGGCAAAGAAAGAGAAAGAAGCAAAACAAATTTGACTTATTTGTAAAGTCTATTTATTAAACAAAAAGTAAAGAGCAAAAAAGATGCTATATGTTTGACATAATTAATAAAAATTGCAAGTTTTACTCCCTTGACCAAATTTCAAAAAAGAACCTATTTACAAAAAACAGTATAACATTGTTAGTAGGATGGTTAATACGGAGTATGTCTCCCGGACGATGCAATACAGGCCTGACAACGCCTAGGCATGCTGAGTATCAAGTGATCAATCTGATATTGGGGAATATTACACCACTCATCAAGCAATGCACTCCGAAGTTCCGGTAGACAGGTGGGAGGGGGTTGATGGGCTGCAATTCGTCGGCCAAGCATATCCCACACGTGGTCTATTGGATTCAAGTCCGGTGAGTATGCTGGCCAATGCATACGGGTGATATCCTCCGATTGAAGGCATTCGTCTACAATGTTTGCACGGTGAGGACGGGCATTGTCATCCATAAACACAAATTCAGCACCCATGGCGCCCCGAAACAAACGTACATGTTGTTCCAGAATGACATCCCGATAGATGTGGCCTGTCATCGTTACACTCTGGACATGCAGGTCAGTTCTGGAACCAAGAATAATTCCCCCCCAAACGAGCCATCCTGCACCACCGTAACGGTGTCTTTCAATGGTGTTCTCTTGGTGGTAACGGGTACCTGGCGCTCTCCAGATGAATGTCCGGCGAGAATCAGACTCCAAACTAAACCTGGACTCGTCGGAAAACATCACACAAGACCACTGTTGCGGTGTCCACAATGCATGCTCTCTACACCAGGTTAATCGCAGGCGACAGTGAGTTGCGGTAAGTGGAACACATCTGACAGGCCTACGAGCATATAGACCAATGTGCCCTAAGCGTCTGTACACGGTCTACCTTGAAACTGTCGTACCGGTAGCTGAAGAGAGCTGACGAGACAGGTCTGATGCTGTACTCCGTCTGTTTCTTTTGGCAGTAACTGCCAAATAGCGGTCCTCATTCGGCGTTGTAACTCGGGGGCGACCTGTGCTGTAACGTCTACTCACATTACCATCATCTTGGAATCGTTGCCAAAGCCTGGAGATGACACTCTGGGCGATTCCAAGTTCCTCGGATACTTCCAGCTGGGTACGTCCACATTCCAGTCGTCCGATGATTCGGCCACGTAAAACATCATCCAAATGCCTCCTTTGTGCCATAACTATGCGGTTTTTGCACTGAAAGGCTTTCACAGCGCTTGTGAACAATTTTACTTCTTTGCCACCATTCCTTATATACCCCTCTCTTACACTCTCGTCATTGTGACGTACCATCCACGCCATCTGGCGGTTTCCTGTAATTTGCATATTCTTCTTCAAGATGTGTGTGATCATTCCACAGGTGAAATTTTTATTTTAGAGATCAAATTTCTGTGTGATTCTGAATTATCCTTAATTTATGGACATGAGTGTAGTTCGTAATCTATAATCTATATAATTTACGTTGAATTTGATGATGAATGCGTGAATTTATTTTAAGGCACGCTGTCTTACAAGTTCAAGAACAAAAGGTCTGAACTCTGAACTCTTCGCTTCTACGGGGAACGGGAGGCAGTATGACCCAACGGAAGGAAGAGGGGTGAATTCGCCAATCGCCTTAATCGGGACCACGTGCGACTCATCGCCACTCCTACCAGCACCCGATCATTTTGGTAACAGCGGAAAACATAGTGGTGTCTAGTCTTGGAGTAATGCTTAATGTCTTTGATTCAGTCAGTCAGTCAGTAGTTGCAAAATGCGCGCTGAAAAAACAAATTTAGTTCTGCGATAGAAAATCGATGATATTTAATTGATGTAAATGGGCTTAAATGCTAGAAGAAAGGAAATTAATCATTGTAGTTTACACAGAAAAGTAGGATTAAAAGAAAATTTAATAGAAACGTCGCTTAAGGAAGGGACATTTGAATAGATCCCGCCCAAAATCCGACATTAAAATTTCTTACAAGAAATATTGAATGATTTCCTTCTTACGAACCGCAGGATATTTTTTAAAGAGAGAATTAAAAAAAAAAAAAAAAAAAAAAAAAAAAAAAAGACACACATATGAAATATTTAGATAGTCCGCGATATCATCGCATCTATAACATTGCAATATCACATCAATATCATTGGCGTAAGTTGCCATGTAACATTCGGAGAGGGGGAAAGGGGGCGGAGAGTTTCCTATTGCAGAAAATACTCTTTTTTTAAATTGATGAAGTTTTAACTTTCTTGAGTTTTAGGGGGCAATTGACCTTCTTGTCCTAAGTAAGTTACGCCTATGAATTATACAGTTGATTCACATTCTATTGAGAAAACAAAAATAAATTTTCTTTTGCTTTTATAATAGCTTATTAATTATAAAATCTGACATTTTTAGGGAACACTGCAGTAGTGAATACACATCGGTGTATAAAACGCTTAGGATAAATTCTCTATTTTTTTTAGTATATAATTCGAGAATAATCTGCACGGAAATCACAATTCATGAATACATACAGTTGACTCAAAAATTGAGAAAATCTACTGAATGGAAATAAATTTATTCTTCCATTAGAATATATTTTCAGATTTACTATGCAAAACGTATTTAAAAGAAATTAACTCGATCCTTTACCTTGTATTTTGTATCCTTCCACTTTTAAGCATGAGACATTTTCTCATTAGTGAAACTTCTTAGAAAAAGCTAAAAAAAGTAATTTGTTTAATAAAATTTATTCAAACAGGGGGGTGTAGCCAGAAGTGGAACTGTTCTAATTGTTCCCACCCCTACAGTCAAAGCATGTGAAATAGGACGTTCTAAGTAGTTCACATTTCACAGCGTAAAAGTTTATGGCGCATACTTCAGTTTGTGTCACTTCCAGTAATCGGAAGCTTTTTTCTGTTAACCATCATTTGCCACTTCTAAAACAGCTCGAGATTCTGTCATTCCTTTTGCATCTACTTTTCTATATGTTAACCCCCCCCCCCTCCCATTCTCCAATCGTTCAAATTCCTTGGTTTTTGTTTATTTATTTATTTATTTTAAGTTTATTTTCAAAACGTATTGACGCAATGGGAAAAAAAAATGATGAAAAAATACCTATCCGAATTTCTAGACAAGATAAGATAGAAGAAGATAAAAACCTCCTTTCACAGTTCTTTCCGCATTTTTACTCAATCCAAAAACTTATTAATTTATGACTGAATATATATTTACTTATCCATTATTTCATATTAATCTATACGTGCTACAGATATCTTGCTAGGAGTATCTGTCGAAGTACACGTAGTCGAACTTCAGTCTTATTGCTATACAGGTTGTAGCTCCAAGAAAAACTATGCATACATATCTAAACATTTTGGGTGTTTAATATCATTTCTCCGCCTCCATTGAATGTAGATCCGCCTCTATAATTCACTCACATGTTAATTTTCTGTTATTGGAATGTATTGCTTGTGTTGGTAGTTCTTCTCATTCCCTTTTTACATAGCGTGCTCCCACGATTTACTTTTTCATTTTCTTACAGATACTGACCAAAATATTTCACTGTGGTTGTTTGTTCTCTTACGGTAGGGTGGAACTTTTCTCGCACAGCGCTGCATAATTGTTTAAAACGACACTTGCAAGAAATGAATTTAATTGTTAATAATCTATTTTAGTATTTGTATTACCTTTACTAGTGACAATGTTTGCTAAGTCCAATAGATTTAAATTAAATCATGTATTTCAGTCAGAAAATGAGTGCGTAGTTGAACGTTAAGCGTGTAGTAGAAAAGTCCCTAAGCATCATGGGGAGTTGGTAATAGTGTAGATCAGTACTGGTAGAGATAGGTAGATTAGTATAAATCGGAGTCGAAAACAGAAAGTACCACCTTAGGAGCATTTCCTATTGTTTGAGTCAGAGAAGTCTAAAAACAGGAATTCATAAACAGTGCCATTTGGTTGTCTAAATTACTTTGTTGACATTATTTAACATGCATCAGATTTTAATAATGCATTTCGGTGTCGATAAAAAGAACAAATAACGATAAATAAATTGGGAATGTATTTTTTATCCTAAACGCTTAGCACGATTTATCTTTCAGACTCTTCCAATTAGTCTCTCTCCAATATTTTTCGGATTCAACTATTGTAAGTACCCGTATTCAAGGAGGAGACTACAGAAGATCTACCCGCCTAAAAGAATCATGAACTATACTCTAGTAAATTATTTTGTATCTTCGCCAAACGCCACTGATCTTCGAAAATGAACTTCTTGGTCAAAAAGATTGAACTTGTTTTTCGCGATCTGGAAATTTTAACTTCGAATAACTGAAAATTACTACAGGCGGATAAAAGGTGTTTCTTATCGGACAACAGCCCCCATCCCCCCACAGAATCGGAATTCACGCTAAGTTTTCGTAAAAATAAGCTTCAAAATTCTTCTCCACGGACAGTATTCACCCTTCACGGACTAAAACCTGTAGGACGACCAACTATAACCCCGATCGGGATTAAATATATGCGTTCAACATTGCACAAATACTCCGGAAATGTCGGAGGTATTATTTTTGCCCCGCCTGGAAGCCAGTCTGCCTCGTCTAATTCTCTCCATCAGTGTCATATTTCTCTCTCTCTCTCTCTCTCTCTATATATATATATATATACAAAAAGCACTAAGAATGGGGTAATAGTTGCAAAATGCTCACTGAAAAAACAAATTTAGTTCTGTGATAGAAAATCTATGATTTCTTAATTGATGTAAATGGTCTTAAATGCTAGAAGAAAGAAAATTAATCATTGTAGTTTACACAAAAAAATAGGCTTAAAAGAAAATCTAATAGAGGCGTCATTTAGGGAGGGTACATTTAAATAGATCCCGCCCAAAATCCAACGTTAAAATATTTTACAGCAAATGTTGAATTACAGAGTGATTTCCTTCTCGCAGGATCTTCTTTTAAGAGAAAAAAAAAAAAAA
>JAWZYV010002622.1:0-14709 GCA_038373885.1 Cheiracanthium punctorium | reverse complement strand
TAATAACTTAATAGTGTATGAATAAATATCAAATCTTCTGAAACCTTAAAACATGTATTTTATTCTTTTAGATACATTACACAGCATCCGCAGAAACATATTTATTACTTATAGAGTAAGAATTTATATAGAGTAAGAATTTAAAGAGAAAATAAGAAAATGATTTCAGATTAGAAATAAATTTATAGATTAGAATTTTTATGAATATTTTAAATTGAAAGAAACTGAAGTACCTTTAAATGAAATATTTTTTCCTTGGTAAGTTTTGGATTACAGAAATATTTTAATTTTGCGCTTCTTTTAGAATTATTTTTAAACCATTTTTAAATTTGCCTATATAGCAGATGATACACTTCAGCAGATTAAATTAATTTTCAAAATGTTGTTTTAAAAAATACTTTTTGAAATATTTTATTATGTAAAAATAAGTAATAGATTCAAAATTATTAAATTAATTCAAAAATCATTTTATAAGTTTTTCAAGATTTTTAATGGTTATATCATACAAATTTCAAATTTCTAAATATTCTGGGTGCCAAACAATATAAAAAAATACAGTTAACCAAAACTAATTTCGTATTCTATGAGCAATGAAAAATATTATTTAGTTGCTATTTATTTAATTTGACAAATAGGCAAAATAATATTTTTTTAAACCACAAAATTCCAGCTAATAAGCTGATGTAGTTGCAAGTACTTTTTCAAAATTAGTGTTCCTTTTCATGCAATTAATTATTTGTACATAATTGCCAATATGTTTTCGATACAGTAATACAATGGCTATTAATCTACTTATTACATTTGACATTTTCATGTTTTATTGTGTTCATGTTTCTTAAAAATTGCTGCATGCAAGCTTTCACATTACCGTCGTTTTACAGAACAAAAATTGTAGTAAAATGCTCCTATTTATCAATCGATCAGAGCTTTATATGAATCTTTTTTTTTACTATTGGCCGGTCTGCGGCCCACTGGTGGCTAAACTACAACGAAGGCTGCAGATGTTGGTTATTTCATTATGTGGGGTCATATTAGGCAGGCCAACGTTATCCCTTACGAATGTTGTCCCAATTTTAAAACCAATTTCACATGAGAGACCTAGCACCTGAAATCGGCACCCCCAATGGTATCGTTTGAACATAGGGGACATTGAAGCTATGAATGAATTTTACGTGCACCAGCTCCCATTAGCGTTCACGGTCCCACAGCAGTCCAGCCGAGAGAGGCATTCACCCTCCCAATAACGCAGTGGCCAAGCTGGTGCTGCTTCCCTTTCCATGTTCATACGGGAACGGGGCTGAGCGACCAGGCCACTGCGGGACCTTTATGTAATAATAATCTAATATCTAATAATCTAATTTTTAATATTTTTCGAATAAAAGGCGTAGAAAATATTTGTACTTTTCCATTCAACCACTTATGTGAACGAAAAATTAGTTTAAAAATTCAGACTGTGACGTGATGAACTGCTTGTAAAGTACGTATTAATATGTTTCCTAAATTGGAGGTACAACTGTAAATTCAGTATTCGTCATTTATACTTGTAAGCATTTTCGTTCTTTTTCGATTACTCCTTTGTATAAATTAGTGTCGACAGTATTTAAACATCAATAAATTCAGTTTACTGCATATACTAATGTGTGTCCCACCTAATTAAAGCCACCTTGATTGTGTGCCAAAACTGGACATGAAACAGACCAATGAGAACGAAACATATGCAGGGTGGTCTAAAAGTAACTTCCCCTATATATGAGTCCCTAGTGGCCGAACCGTTCAAACAATCTAAATGAAAGTTTAGATATAGTTATTTGAATGTATGGGGCTCAGATTGTGATGATTTAAAACAATAAACCTCTCATAGTTACGGTTACAGTGAAAAATTTCGAAATTTTCTACAAGCAAAACCCACTTTTTTCGTGCGCAAATTCATCAGAGTATGGAATAGCCTTAAATGGCGTTGGTACGAGACAGGTATGACGTAAATTGGCGCCGTAAAACATTTCTAAAGAAGAGCATCGTGAAGAACGAATCACAATAAAAGCGAAGGTGTAATTGATACACTTTGCATAATTCACTGGGCTAGGCAGTCGAAACACCCATCACAGAACACTCTTGCAAAGCACTGATTGTGATATAAGCAGTGTGAGAAGATTGTTTCTTCGTGTTCGTGCAAATCCGTCTCGTTTCGTGCGAAGAAGATGACACTTTCAGGGAAACAACGAGGTGAATTGATAAAACTTTTTTATCTGAGCGGAGAAAATGCAGCCAAAGCATTGCGAGTTTATCGTCAAAATCATAAGCTAAAATGGGGCCCATATTCCGTAAAAAGTGTACGTAATTTGGTAAAGAAATTTGAAGAAACGGGATGCACATGTGACAGACCGCGAACCTGACGACCCCGTTTTTCTGATGAAGTTGTTGCGGAAGTGCATAATACGATTACAGGTCCATTGCATACAGCAAGAAGTGTTTCCCGCAATTTGGATGTACCGAAAACCACAGTTCTCTAAATTCTGCCCTCTGTTCTGCGGATGTGTCCTTATCTATTCCAGCGCGTCCAGGCGTTGGCACTTGGAGACAACCAACAGCGTGTCGACTTTGAGAATTTTTTCCTGATCAGATATGATGAAGATAGCAGGTTCCCGATGCGGATATTATGGACGGATGAGGCACATTTCACCCTGACAGGGAACGTGAACTCCAAGAACTGCGTTCATTAGAGGGAAGAAAATCCTCACGGTGTGTAAAGAAGGTTATTTGGTGGGCTGTTTTAAAATTACTTAGTTGCGTTGTGAGATGAAAATCCAGGTTCGATATGCACTTAGTTGCAGTAAAGAAAAAGACATCGAATGCTTAAAAATATTTATTTAAAAGATACTATTGAAACATTATTATAACGGGCGGTGGTGGCTCAGCGAAAATAAAAATACCTCCTATATGGACAGTGAAATTAAGGTGGAATAATTTAAAAATTACGCCAGCACAGAATTACACATTGGCGAGAACAATAACTTGGCTGAGATTAATAGCGCCAATTCCAGAGCAACCCTACAAGTTAATCCAATAAAATTACAATGACGTAATCGCGAGCAAATAATTTTAAAGTCGTCGCAGGGGAACAACTAAATAGCTTACGCTAGCAGGATGCCAAGAGGAAACTTAAAAAGGCCGTTGATTTTGCAAACGGACGCAATATAATCTATTTTTAGCACACCGGTCTGAAGAGACGAAACAATTAAGTACAAAAAGAATAGTGCATACAGGGAAAAGTAAATATACACATTTAAAAGCCGAAATGGCAGAAAAATGAAAATAGAAGTGATTTAGAATTCTTGAATTTTGGATAGATTGCATTGAAGAAAGCCAAAGTAAATGATTGTTAAGTTAGATATGTGATCTTCATCACACGGTGTGGCACCAGTGCCTTTATACGACAGACACGTGACTGTGTGGTGCAGCGTCGCAGGGACATTCGCTCTGGGTCCTTACTTCTTCGAAGAAGTCACATCCAGTGGTACGCAAACGTGCTCCGTCACAAGTGCTCCGTATAAGGCAATGTTGGAGAATTACGTAATTCCAGAATTGCAGCAGCAAAGTGCCATTAATGACATTGTATGGATGCAAGATGGTGCTTCTCCACACATTGCCAGAAGTGTTCGACAAGTGCTGCAACATCACTTTGGTGATACAGTCATCGCGCGTACCTTTGCAGTTTCATGGTCACCTCGTTCCCCCGACCTCACTCCGATGGATTTCTGGTTCTGGGGTTATCTGAAATCAAAGGTGTACACACCAAATCCCCGGAATTCGTCAGACTTGAAAGATGCCATAAAACGGGAATTCCTAAAATTCCTCCTGCCATGATACGTTCCTCATTGTAATCGACAATCTCCCGCATGCAATGCGTTATCGTCTGCGAAGGCGGCCACAATGAAAACGTGGAATTTGAATAAAAGTCTTTTCCCCTCTCCTCCCTTTTGTTATCATTGGTTCTTTACGAGGCTTTTCTTTGCATATGTTTTACGCCGCCAATTTGCGTCATACGTGTCTCGTTCCAAAGCCATTAAAGTTTTTCCCATGCTCTGATCAATTTTCTCACGAAAAAAGTGGGTGTTGCCATTCGAAAATTTCGAAAATTTGTCACTGTAACCGTAACTGTGAGAGGTTTACTATTTTAAATCATCACAATCTGGACCCCATGCATTCAAATAACTATATCTAAACATTCATTTCGATTGGTTGAACGGTTCAGCCACTAGGGACTCATATATAGGGGAAGTTTCTTTTAGATCACCCTGTATATTAAAAATATATAAACACAAACCCACCTGCACAGGGCTAAAAAATAAATGTGTAAAAAAAGAGGGGAAAATGGGTCCCGCTTAAATAAAACCAGTACTGTTATTAGCCAATATATTCACCATGTTTACATACGACTTTAAATTCACGATGTGGCCTATCATTTACTAATCTCTAGAGGACAGTAACATCAATCTTATCCCAGTATTCAATGGCCCAGTATGGTGGCCTTCAGTTCTGCCACAGACTGAAACTGTCTGATATTTGCATATCCATCCCTACTGAGGATACCCCACGCATTTTCTTGGGGATGGAGGTCAAGCGAAAAAGGCAGAACATTTCATGATATACAACCCATCATCGGAAAACCATTTTCAAGAGGATATTGAAACGTTAATGGGTCGTTTTTCTGATGGAAAATCAAACTTCGACAACCAGTTCTCCCTACAAATAGCAGTAAATGGATTTATAGCATTTATTGGAAATCAGTAGCTTTTATATGGCTAGAAGCAAAAGCCAAGTTTTTACCACTAGGTAAAGCCTCTCTACACTGCATGTAGAACGTCCACCTTCTTGTCTTTTGGCGAAGAAATAACAAAGCTCCTAAACGCTATCCGCATGCAAAAAAGTAGATTAGGTCAAATATCTCCAAACCTGCAAGGATCCGAGGTGTCTTGTTATGGTCCCAGATGGGAAAAAATGATTATTTGGATGTCCCGGAAGGCGTTGCGTTCTATTGACATGACACGAAGAGATATTTTCCAATAGACAGTAAAATGGAGGCTCCTTATACAGTGTGGAGAGGCTTAACAAGTGGTTAACTTAATTTGGCGTTTCCTTCTAGGGCCATATAAAAGATACTGATTACCAATAAATGCTAGAAACCCATTTACTCCCATTTGCAGGGAGAATTGGTGGCCGAAGTTTTATTTTCCATTCAGGACAACGAACCATTCACGTAGCAATATCCTCTTGAAAATGGCTTTCCGATGATGGGTTGTATATCAAGAAATGTTCTGCCTTTTCGCTTGACCTCAATCCCCAAGAAAATGCGTGAGTTGTCCTCAGTAGGGATGAATATGCAAATATCAGACAGTTTCAGTCTGTGGCAGAACTGAAGGCCGTCATAATTGAACACTGGGATAAGATTGATGTTACTGTCCTCTAGAGATTAGTGAATGATAGGCCACATCGACTTTTGACCTCATATGTAAACATGGCCTCATATGTAAACATGGCGAATATATTGGCAATCAGCAGTACTGGCATTATTTCGACGAGACATTTTTCTACCACTTTTATTACACATTTATTTTTTATTCCTGCCCAGATATGGCAGGGAGTGAGCTTTTTCCTTGTAAATACGTATTTCTGTGTACATTTTTTAAATCGATTTGTTTCGTTCTTATTCGTGTGTTTCGCATCCAGATACGGCAAACAATCGTGGTGGCTTTGTTTAGGAGGAAAACACTGTAAATTAGCCAGTATGGAAGGAAGCACATTTTTCTAACATACGTAATTGGAGTTACAGCTCTTCAGTCATAATTTTCATAGCAAAATTGCTTAGCTCACGAAATAGCATTTGTACTCAACAGCTAATTTACAAATAAAAAGAATACGCTTCACTTTACTTTGGAGAACTTTGTTTTAGAAGTTTGTTACACGTATTTCAATTGTTGCCAAAATCGGCGAGTTTTGACGTACCGCTGCTTTTCTAAAACCTTAAAATCTTGTCTCAAACTTACATCACGATTCCAAAAACATGGAAAGTGCAATAAAATCTTATAAAAATAAGAACTATCAAAAGTAAAGGTGATCGTCGAAGTTTCTGATTGTACTTACCTGAAATCTAAATTGAAAATTATACGTGTCTGATGGAAAAAACTCCACATTTTGTAACAAATATCGCGGATATTGTTTCCAATACATAAAAGTATCATTAAAAATTATTATGTAACTCATTCAGATACAATGACTTTTATTTATGGAACCATTTCAATAAAATGAAAATTGCTTCATAAAATTATGCAGACCGGATCTACTTCTGGCATTTTATTTCAAAAATATTACGCGAGGTGAGTTTTAGCAAATCATTCTTTTTTCTCTCGAAAGTGTTTTTGTTTTTATGGTTATCGCGGCAAAGCTTTATGGAGAAATCGGGGAAAGAACATTCATTGATTATGTTACCTTAAGGTTATTTACTTTACGATCTCTCTTTTATCACTGAAATGTCGAGGGGTTACAAAATTTGAAATTTATATCGTTCTTTTTAGTATGAATCCTATTTATTTCCTAGGGAAATGCCAGTATGTCCAGCTACGTAAACATTGTTAATGAACTTCCAATTGTGATTTAATCGCTAGACTTTAGCCTGAATTTATATTAATGTTGGTATTTTTTATGCCTGGATAGTTCTCTTTATTGATTAAGTCTATTATACTATTATGTGCCTGAGTATAAATAAGAATAAACGTACCATTGTATAGAGCACTGATGGTTTTTACATTTTAAAATAACTACTGACGTAATGGCGCCTTGGGCTTTCAAAATGTATTTTCGAAATTACTGTTACCAAATAAGTGTGCAATCATAATGCAAACTACACTTCTTAAAATCTCAATTTATGCACAAGCGTTAAGGCGTTGGACTCGTAACCGGAAAGTTGTGGGTTCGATACCGGCGTACCACTAAAGACCACCGTGTACATGCGGTGTACGTGCACGTTAAATCCGTGGTTCCGAAAGTCCTTTCGCCGGTCGCTAGCAGTTTCCGAGGGGTGCCAATATTCAGAAGTCCCCCACCTTCTGATGAGGTTCCGAATTGTGGCGTGAAATTCCGGGAAAGACTTATATGTAGCTCTAAGCGACACATTCAGTGACGCGAGCTGTCCTCTCCTGGCAAATAAATAAATAAATTTATGCACACAAATCCAGGGTGTCCCAAAAAGGTGGTAACACATTTTAAATTTTTATCTATTAGAGATATATAGAAATTGTTAATTGCAAAAAATGTTCAAAATAAGGTTAAAAAAAAAGACAATGTTACGAAAAAATTTCGTCAAGTCGTTTTCTCTCGCCAAGTTTCAAAAAGTTACATTTTTTAAATTTGCATACATTCCTCGTACAAAAAAATCCCAAATAGTAAAATGTGCCTCGTACACTAATGAAGGGATGGCAAAATTTGAGAGTATATTCTAAAAAAGTGTCCGAGGTATGAAGATAAACAGATGCTGACTTGAACCACTTTTCAGTATCTTTCGAACAGAAAAAAATCCCGACGTTTTATTTAGAGGTCGCGCAAAAATTCCGAAGTAAAATAATTTTTTGCACTCTAAAAATAAACCTTAACTCTCAGATTCGTGTATGCCCTGACAACCTCTGTTTTATGTTATCCATGAGACGTTTCATGGTGAAAGGCTTACATTTTGTACATCACCTCATTGGTGTGTGGGGTACATGTAACTAATTAGGGAATTTTTTGTACAGGGGTTGTACACATAATTTAAAAGCGTAACACTTTTGAAAATTAACGACAGGAATTTTTTCTAAACGTTATCTTTTACCCTACTTTATTTTTAACATTATATTCGATTTCCACTGCCCACTTATCTTATTAATAGATAACAAATTAAAGTGTGTTAACAGCTTTTTGGTACACCCTGTATATTCTTTGATCAGTCCGAGAATGTTATAATTTCACTTGAAAATTTATTGAATACTGGATAACCCAAAAATATTTCTACACTGAAATTAACCACCATTTTGTGAAAACCGTTTTTACACGAAACTTTTAGAGGTTAATTGCTATCACTCAATAATTTTGTAAGAATAAAAAACTTTTTTTACAAAAATGCCAAAAAAGATGTATTTTACTTTACGTTTAAATAAATTTCAAGATTTACCAGTTACTTTTATATGGAAAGTAATTCCTCAAACATACAGAGTGTCCCATAAAGATTGTAGCACACTTTAATTTTTTATCCATTAGAGATTTGTGGATAAAGTAAATTGAAAAAACGTTTGAAGTAATGTAGGAAAAAAGAATAGTTAACAAGAAACATTCAACATTAATATTTAAAACGTGACACTTTTTTAAATTTGTATACGATTGCCGAGCAAAAAAAATCCCCTATTAGTAAAATGCTCCACATTCCTTAATGAGGTGATGTACAAAATTTGAGCCTTTCATCACGAAACACCTCAGATATCTTTAATTAAGTTGATAAGGTACTATATTGAAGAGCATAGAATGTAGAATAAAATAATATAAAATGAAATTTGAATATAAACGTTCATTGCTGAAGTGCAAAAAAAAATTATTTTATTTCGTAATTTTTACACATCCCCTAAAACGTGATCATTGAAAGTGGTTTAAGACAGCATATATTTTCTTCATATCTCTGACACTTTTTAGGATATAATTATCAAATTTAGTGCATCACTTCATTAGTATATGGGACATATTTTACTAGCTGGAAGTTCTTTTGTACGAAGGTCGTATACAAATTTAAAATGTGTTATTTTTTGAAAATTAACGACAGGATATTTTTCTTGACGTAGTATTTTTCCTACTTTATTATAATCATTTTTTTTTCAATTTACATTACTCACTTATCTCTGATGGATAAGAATTAAAGCGTGAAAACATCTTTTTGAGACACTCTGTATATATTCTTTGATCAAACCGAAAATAGCGTAATTTTGCTTGAACAATTAATGATTGTTGGATAATTAACTCATAAATATTTCTACATTAAAATTAATCCATCATTTCGTAAAAACAATTTTTACACAAAACTTTCAAACAAAGAAAATTCAAAAGGGATAACAGAGACTGAACTCTAAAACCAGATTCAAAGCTCTAAAGATGGAAATATAATGCATTAGTATAGTTACAAAAATCTGGTAGTGGGTGAATGTAAAAATTATCCAAGCACGAAAATATCACTAAATTCTACAAACCAAAGCGTTATTTCTCACATTAAATACAGCATTTTAAACACATGCCACATCAGATCATTAAACATCACAGCAATAACACTATTCAGAGGGCAATATCAGACGTATACTCTACTTTCAGTATCCGCAATCCGTCACACACTAACACCACAGTGAAAGTGTATCCCTATTTATAGATATCCAAGTCGGACGTGACGTCACATAGAACATGACATCATATTTCTAGATTTTTCCGGTAACTTCTTTCCTAATTGAGATGCAGCCGAAATTTCACTAGTTTCGGGAACTTTCTTTTTGTCGCCAAATTTGTCGGCATGGCCAAGGGGTCACATTCCCTTTTCACTTGCAACAATGCCTGTAGAACTCTCTTTCCAGCAGCACACATTCATGCAGGAAAACAGCATTTACAGGTTTGTGACGGAATTTGTGCTAAAGAAAAACGTAACTTCAATGCAGTGAGAAAACTCGACGGCACTTTTCAAGTCGTACGCCTAGTGGGTTAAAATCTTGAGTAATATTTTCAGCTACTTTCTCCCTTATTGATTTCCGATCTAATCTTGTCATGCAAAGGAGAAGTAAAGAAGCTTTATTATTCATGATTATTGTTAGCTTTAGCTTTCCACTTCAGTATATTTCTCTGTAAACAAGACATCAAACTGCATCATCTTTTTCACGGCATTAAAATAAGTCTGGGGTGGTTATTTTTACCTGAGAGTTATGAATATCATATTCAATACTGAATTTCAATAAATTCAAATTCTGGTCGTTCGTATTGTGCATAGAGTATACGCGAAAATATTCACCTCCGTAAAACTTCATAACTAATAATCCACACTTCCTTATTCCGCATAAAGCTCTGTTGCACGTACTTTCGCCGGTGTGTATTACTACTGAATATATGAGATGCTTTGTCGCATGACGTAAATGTTCTTCGGGTGAAAATGCTTGAAAATTAAATTTCCACATGCATCTAGTGCCAGTAAATTTCAAAAAAGGATTTGGGCATGTGATTTATCCGTGCAAAATTATATGTTTTAAGTAAAATACTGATTAAATTCTTCAGATGCAATCCTTTAAATTAACTAATTTATGGGTCTATAATATAAATAATCTAGTTCCATATATTGTTTGAGTATTAAATATGGAAGTTGTTTGTATTATGTCAATTGTTCATCTCTTCTAATTACTTTCATGATTTTACATTTTGAAAGCATTTTGGAATGGCAATAATGTAAATAATCTTCTTTTTTAAATTATGAAAGAAGTTTTGTATTGTGAATAACTGCCATATTTGGAGCATCTAATTACCTTCTAATTACTTTCATGATTTTACATTTGGAAAGCATTTTGGAATGGCAATAATGTAAATAATCTTCTTTTTTAAATTATGAAAGAAGTTTTGTATTGTGAATAACTGCCATATTTGGAATTAATGCATTTTTATCATATTTACACTCTAAAAAAATTATTTCTTCAGGTCACGCAGATTTTACAGTCAGCGGTGCTGCCGGAATATTTCCGTTATTCGACGAATATCCGTTTCATGTTTCTCCTGTCAATTGAAGAAACTTCAATTGACAGGAGATTTTCAGACTCGGCGAATGTTTTTCTTTTCTTCAATTTTCGGGAAGAATAATTCACTAACATATTACGTTTCCATAGAGTACGGAAATTATTCGTTGAAAAAGTGAGGAATAAGATATACTGTATAAAAATGAGTTTTAAAGAGAGCGTTTTTGCTTATGTCCGAGCTTCAAGTTTTGTAAATTAAAAAAAAAGTTATAGTTACTCAGTGTTTTAACTATCGTGTCACACAATAAAAGGAATTTCTTTCAAAATCAGAAACCTTATATGCAAAATATTTCACTTGAATTGGAAAAGCCCAAAATCTCCTTTTTTTTTTCGTCTTCCATACAGCACACAAATATTTATAAATTCTCAGTATCAGAAACTTCTTACTCTTTTCCTAAATACAGAAACTAAATTGGTATCAATTTAAAGTAAATAAAATAGCATAAAATGCAAAGTGTTCATTGTACTACATATAAATCAGATTAAGATTTCAATTTTGCTATTGAAAACGGTATCTGCTAGCAATAGCTTTCAAAAGGGTCTTTAACAAAGTGCTATCAATATCTATTTATGTAGTTGAGTTAGCGAAGAGCTAGATACTACACGAAGAGAAAATAAACCCTTTAGCTTTATTTAGAAAACAATTTATGTCAATTTTTGCTTTATATTGGAAGCAACGAGGAGTTCTCAATACTTGGAGAGCATAAAATGTATCAACTTACGTAATCTTAGTGCTTTTTTTGGGGGGAGGGGGTGGTAATCTTAGTGCATATCAAATAATTATATTTTTCTGTAGTTCTACAAAAGTTAAAGTTTCATATTCTATATAGATAAAATTTCATAAATATCAGTAAATCAAGAAACAATTCTTAGATGACATTATTGTTAGGCTAAACTAAGATCGCAGAAAGCTAGACTATGTTCTAAAATACATTTTTTATTCAAACTATAATATATTCGACATTTATTCAATTCGATATAATTTAAAAAAAAAACTGCACTGTTTTACCCAGGGCTTATTTTCTGAAGGATTACATTCCTTGTAAAATTTCTTCAGATACCACAAAGTAGAAGAATTGCAATTACCCATTGTGCATTTAGAAATTTTCTTCCAGCTTATCTGAGTTTATTCACTGATAGTACTAGAATTAATTATTATGAATTTTGTGTAAAAATTATTTTGATCTTTGTTGTTAGCGTAGAATGCATTTAATTGGTAGAAAACTTGTCGATTACCACAGTTTGATTCTTAAATTTAAAAATTAACAAGGCGATTCAAAAGTGTTTATAAGCTTAAACGGCATACCTCGAGATTATTATTTTTTTTCCTATGAACGCAAGTGGTACTGATGTAGTTTTTGCGCCAATTCAAAAAATTTGTATTTAATATCAGTATTGATGTGAAGCTGATATATTTATGTAGTAAGATTTTTTAAAAACAAAAAACAAACTTATCACAAAGGAATCATGAGCACAGCAACTGCAGCTCTAATATGTTTTCTGTGCTTTAATCAAATGTGATAAAATCAATCTCAATTATTATAATCAAATATGATAGATATATATGTAAATGAATGTATGTGTATACATTGAAAAAAGGGATAACAGAACAACGTGTGGGCAAACGTAGCGCCAACACGTTGTAATGTCGGCGTTAGGTTTATCCACATGTTCTGCTGTAGACTGTGCGAATTTGCTATACAGTATTCTTCGTGATTGGCTTATCAACGTCATTACGTCATTTTATGAGTGGATTTACAGCACATAGTATTGTGTAATTTTACAGCAGAACATGACATGTGCGTAAACGTAACGCCAACACATTGTGATGTAGACTGTGCAAGTTTGCCATACAATCACTGCTAAAGTATCCTTGTGTTTGGCTTACCAATGTCATTACATCATTTTTGAGTGGATTTACAACACACAGTGCTGTATTCTACATCAATATGGGTGGTAAAACTACAGTATTTCTTACAGTGTATGTATGTATGTATATATATATATATATATATATATATATATATATATATATATATATATATATATATATATATATATGTGTGTGTGTGTGTAATAAAAAAGACGAAGTTTTTTATTACATATATCCTAACTAATATTATAAATGCGAAAGTGAGTTTGTTTGTTTGTTTGTTTATGACGCTTTCACGCCTAAACCGCTGAATTGAATAGGATGCATTTCGGTTTAGATATAGATGGGACCCTGGAGTTGGTTATAGGTTACTTAGAATTTTAGATTTTTAATTACTTTTTTAATTATTGATTAAAAACCGTTTTTACGTTGCCATGCTTGGCGAGTTTCGCCCGTATCATATGATTCATGTTTTGAGCTAACAAGAATGCTATTACTTCAATAAAGAAGCACGTGCATCTGAAAAACATTAAATAATACGGAAATTATGCCAGTTTTATGCCAAATATATCTATCTCTAATAATAAAAATGAATGTTCTCCAGACAAATCTACAGAAAGCAGAGCTTTGAAAATTTGAGCATGCCTGGACTCATGACTTCGGTAAAGTGTACCTGAGGCTCATAAATTTTAATTACTTTTCTAACTATTAATTAAAAACCGTTTTATAGCCCGCACCAAATGATTTATGCTTTTGAAATAAAGCAGAAATTCTATTTGCAAAATCACATGCATTTGGAAAACATAAATAAGTATGGAAATTATGTTGATTTTACGCCAAATTAAAAAGCACAAATATAGAAATGTGTACTTACGTATTATCCCGGCGGTCCGCCAAGACGAGCGATTTTTTGCCGAGATAAATGCCGGGCACATGATATTATTAATGGTTTTGAATACGATTGGCAACAGTTTGGCAACTCATTTGGCGAAAAAACAGTTTGGCGGGAATGACCGCCGGGATAATAGGTAAGTACCAAGAAAAGTCCAGATGTGTTTCTTAAAGCTCGTAAATTTCCAAATCCTACGAATAATATAAATGTGTACGTTTATGTGTTTGGATGTTTTTGACTGAATCACACAAAAATGGTTGGAAAAATTTGTCATGAAGATAGCTTATGCCCTGGATTAACATACAGGCAACCTTTCAAGCATATAGCATTAATAATTCTTTTACAAAGACACTCAAAATAATGCTAAGGCATTGCGCTCTATGGAAATTTTGTAGCAACTAAACCGATTTTAAAACTTTCTTCACTGATTGAAAGTCCTAGGCCTATATGGTCCTGGGCCTATAGGGTCCTAGGCGTATATGGAGAATTCCTCTGTGTGGAATTTTCTAAGGGATCCTAGCCCGTATTTTCGCGAGGTTTTTGAAAAAAACACGGAAAACTGCGAGCGGCTATGTCGACAGGCGCGACCGGTGTTTGAACCTGGCATCTCCGGCCTTCCAGGTTTGAGAGCAGACCCTCTTAGACACTGGGGGGACCCTGAGTGTTATAGGCTACCTTTTATGCATATATCACAAATAGTTCTTTTACAGGGATACTCATAAGAATTACATTACGCTCTATGTGTATCTCTGTAAGTACTGAACCGATTCCAAAACTTTTTTCACTGATAGTAAGCTACACTATTCTTGAGTATTATTGGCTAGAATTAATGCATGTAGCGCAAATAGTTCCTTTACAGGAACACTCAAAATAATTCTAATACATTACGCTCTATGGGTATCTCTGTAACTATAGAACTGATTCTAAACCTTTTTCGCTGATAGAAAGCTGCACTATTCCTGATTAACATAGGCTAAAATTCATGCATATATCATAAATATTTCTTTTACAAGAACACTCAAAACAGTTCGCAAATACTGTCGTAACTGTCTCTATTCGCCAAATGCCTGAAAAAAATCTAAATTTAGTAATTTTACATAGTTTGTTATTTTAAA
>JAWZYV010002621.1:0-15259 GCA_038373885.1 Cheiracanthium punctorium | reverse complement strand
CAACTAGGTTGCTGAATCCACTGAGGTTTTTTTAGTTGAAAACGGTCCACTTGTTGCCTAGTTTACATAACTGTACAACTAGGTTGCTGAATCCACTGAGGTTTTTTTTAGTTAAAAACAGTCCACTGGTTGCCTAGTTTACATAGCTGTAGAACTAGATTGCTTAATATACTGAAATTTTTTTAGTTAAAAGCAGTTTACTGTTTGCTCATTTTGAATTGCCCGTTACTGAAACTGCTGACGTTTTTTAGTGTTAAGTATGGACGGTGTATTTTGTTTTATAGTTTCTTTTTTTTTTTTGTGGAATATCTGTGCAATTTTAATGTGTTAAAATGCTTTGTCTTTGCTGACAGTGATCACCGTGTTGTATTATTTTATATTCTAAAATGGTGTTTCACACGTGAAAAATTTGGCGACCAAAAAAAGGCACCAAGTAGCGGGTGTTGGCGACAAAAAATAGTCGCCAAAAATAGCTGACACCCGCTTACGAAATTACTCCCATACTGACTTTATATGAGGTGTACAACTAGGTTGTTTAATCCACCGATGTTTTTTTGAGTTGAAAGCGGGCCAGTGTTTGCCCAGTTTACATTAGCTGTAAAACTAGGTTGCTTAATCCACTGAGGTTTTTTTAGTTAAAAACGGTTCACTGGTTGCCTAGTTTACATAGCTGTACAACCATAGTCAGATAAAAGATAAAACTATCTGCACACATAATCCAAAACTATCTGCAGACTAATAATAGCTCGTTATAACTGAATACATATTGCGTATATGAACACGTGTATATATGCATACACACACACAGCTGTGCGACGCGCTTGTGCTATAGTGACTTAAAAAATGTACTTCTTTTAGGTAACTATCCATCTTTAAAAAAAAAGAAAAGAAAACCTTGCAATTACCAGAAAACTATCTGCAAGACCTTTGAATGTATCCGCGCGTGCGTCTGTATTATCCTACTAGGTGTACAACTAGGTTGCTGAATCCACTGAGGTTTTTTTAGTTAAAAACGGTTCACTCGTTACCTAGTTTACATAGCTGTACAACTAGGTTGCTGAATCCACTGAGGTTTTTTTAGTTAAAAACGGTTCACTGGTTGCCTAGTTTACATAACTGTACAACTAGGTTGCTGAATCCACTGATGTTTATTTAGTTAAAAACGGTCCACTGTTTGCTCATTTTAAATTGCCTGTTACTGAATTTGCAGACGTTCTTTTGGTTAAATATGGACGTTGTATTTTGTTTTAATGTTTTTATTAGTGGAATGTATATGCAATTTTAATGTGTTAAAATATTTTGACTTTGCTGATCGTGAAAAATGGTTAGCGACTGTCGCCGTGTTTACATGGGGTGTGCACCGGCTTGTATGATTTTACCGTATTTTGGAATCCCCCCCCCCAAACCCAAATCCTGTGTGCGCCACTGATTACACTTAATTTTCTATTTTATTTTTCAAATTTATGCAAACCGAAATCAGGGTTAGCAAGTTTCTGATAATTGATGATTTTATCCGGTTTTAACCATGGTTTAAACTGTCATGTCAAAAAACCCTTTTTGACAATAAGAGTCAAAAAACTGAAATTCTGTCCTAAAATAGTGTAGAAATATTTTTTTGCAATAAAATTGCATAATACCAAATTTCCTCATTTTTTACTTTAGCACTTGAGTAAACTTTTGGACAATTTTAGGTAGTACAAACTACATATTTTGTTCAAAATTTCCAAGCATAATTTTGGTTCAACAAGCTGCTTCAAATACAAAATAATAATCAGCTACTACTGTAACTATGCAAAAAGATACATATATCAAAAAACTAAGTGTCAAATTTACTGTACTTGTTCTGAATAAATATGTGCCCTGATTATCGCACAAGCATTTAGGCCCGTGCCCTGGGCACACATGCAGAAGGAGGCCAAAAAATTGAGTTGAGCTATGTTTAGGGGCACAAAAATGTTGTTGTCTGGCGCTGAATAAATGAATTTAACATAATAAAATGAAAAGTATTAGAAAATGTTGCGTGTACTGATAATAACCAATCATAATTTTAATTGCAAATTATAATTTACTTACCAGAGAATATTTATACTGCAATATGATACAGAATAAGTATTAGTAATGGATTATATTAATGCAGAAAAAGAAATATTTAGGCAACTTATGATTAAGTAATTGAATACTGACTTAGCTTTAGCAAAGCTCCCCTTAAAAAAAAAAAAAATCATGGCTTAAAGCAGGGTTTCCCAACCTTTTTAGCTGGCGGACCCCTTTTTCCGGCAAAAATCGGAGTTATCAGAAAGTCGAGCACCGACACTAAACTACCTGCGGGTCAAAACTTGGGAACCTCAGCCGCTGTTCAAAGGTGGCCACGGACCCCCTAGAAAGACCCGGCGGACCCCTAAGGGGTCCGCGGACCACACGTTGGGAAGCCTTGGCTTAAAGTCTTCAAAACTAATTACTTATATTCTTAAATTTCAAACAAGCTGATCTAAGAAAATATATATATATATATAAAGTACTTTCAAAAACATATTTATGTAATATGTCAATATTTAATCTTAGCATGACAAATAATTTGAATGGTGGTATTAATTTAATTACATTAATTATAAAATAAAATATATTAAGTTTAATTAATTTTGAAATAAAATGTGACTAATGACAAATAAAAATAACATAATATGGGTTTTTGACAGTTTTCGACACTTTTAGACATGTCATGTCTATAACCAATTTTTGACGTCAAAAACCCAACCCTAGAGAGAATAATAAAACACAAATTTTTTTCTTTTTCTTTTGGTGGATACGAGAACTTTACATCCGAGTGGGATTATAAAATATCCCTTCGTGCAAACCATACCTAAATGCCTTTGGAAACTAACACAATATAGGTTAGTCAAATTTCCAGGAAAATTAAACAAATTTCATAAAAAATACATTAAAAAATATGTATTTTTGTGGAATAAGTCAAAACTAAACGATTTATGCATTTCTTAATGACTTTTATTTACATAGATAAAATTTACATAGACTTTACATAGATTATAAAAGTCGAACTTTTATGTGGATTGCGGAATTTTTTCTTAATTCAGTCCGATATTTACCTCTGTTCGATGTTGGTATAAAGTCATCCACTAAATTTACAGTGGATGTGTTGGTGTCCAACACAACAGCGTCAGAGAAATAAGATTTTATCTGGAGAGCAAGGTTCACGGCCGTGTTGACAGAAGCACCCAGTCCGTGAATGCAAATTTCTGTTTCACCCTTCGTCGAAAGCAGCGACTTGCACTTGTTGAACTGGGCGACAAATGAAGATTTTTGATTAACAAACACATCGTTTTTGTGTCTGGGGAAAGTTGGAGGTAATCGTTTTTGAAAACGGTAGTCCTCTGAAACGAAATTGGATTTCTTTTTTAAGGAGCTCTCCATATTAGATCCGCTGAAATTCACAGGTACAATCTGCTTCTGCATCAAATATATCGTAGCTTAAACATAAACATATTCCGAACAGACATGTCTGTCTGTATGTGATGCCAAAATACATATCTAAAATGGGCCGTCTAAGGGCGTGTTCAGACTGCCACTTTTGGGTAAAACTCGAGTAAAACACGAACAGCTCGAGTTTTACTCGGGGAGATTGACATCGTGAACGGTTTTGGGTATATAATAGGAAAAAAAGGGGCGGCACGTATTTACTAATCTGTGGAGCCAATGGGAGCGAACAATAACAATAAACAAAGCTCACGTGATCTATCTCCCCAACTTCCCAAGGAAAATCCTTGGGGAGTTGGGAAAAACTCGAGCTACTCAACTTGGCAGTCTGAACCATAGATATAGGAATAGTGAACTAGATTGCGCACAAGGGGAGGAAACTTGTTGCCAGTGCACTTCCGGAGCAGACGACACGATAGTGGCAGAAAGACGAAAACGTCGTTGCTTACGACTGCTATGCAACAGCATTAATTTACATTTAAATACAGAATTGATGATTCGTTCAGAACCAAATTCAAAGAAAAAACATTTTGTTATCATATTTTGCTAGCTATTTTTAGTTTATTTTTGCTGTTAGATGGTCTAAAAATGTAACACATTAAAATAATCGATTAAATGTTTATTTTTGCACTCAAGGAAAACAAAAACTTTTTCTGAACAAAGATGTGAACTGAAATTAAGTATCAATTGTGTATTGGAAGTACTAGGGTAAAAGACCGAGGTGTCATAGATCTCGTAAGAGAAAACTACGTTCATATCAAGGGATTGTGCTTCTTGTTACATTTTAAGAAAATCATAATATTGTGGCATAGTTTGGTGATTGAGTTTGGATCTTTCTTTCCCTCGTAAATGTATTTCTAACGTTCTTGAGATTCAAATACGCCTTCTTCTACTTGTTTTTTTTTTTTTTTTTTAAGCAAAAAGGATACAGAATTAAAAATATATATATATATATATATTTGATTGAATTTGTGTAAGCAGGGGTTGGCCTAGTCACTACTTTTCTAAAATACCTACATTTAGAAACAGTTTACTAAAATTTGTTAATGGTTTAGCAGTTGTTTAATGTTTCTTTAAATTTAAGATGGCATTCATTATTTACTTAACCATGAAAATATGTAACACAGTATGTACACAGTAAAATGCATAACTAGTATGAGATTTGAAATGGATGTTTTATCTTTATAAAATGAAATATATTCTGAAAGAATCATGTTCACAAAGAAAGAACATAATAAAATGTAGTACATAGTAACACGTTTTTTATTAATTCTACTAGTTTACTTGTTAGATAAAGAGTCTTTATCTAACAATTATCTAATGTTAGATTCGAAGATTGTCAAATAAATATAAAATGTCTGATTATAAACCTAGTTCAACTCCAATCAAGCCTGAAGAAGTAATTAAAATACAAACATATCATTAAAACAATTCTGCCAAATCTGTCAATACATAATTATAATTGAATTTAACACATGAATGTCAATTTAACAAAATTTAATAATTGGATTTTTTAAATTTAAATATTAATTATAGCTATACATCAAAATAGACGTACTATGAGTCTTATTTTGTGTATGTGGAAACAAAATATGGAAAGGAAGAAAAAAATTCAAAGGCAATTAAAAAAAAATAACGTTTATCTTTATTTTCGTTTTTACAACAATATGCATTCTGAAATTAAATACACCCTCCAAAAAAAGTATTCGTGCAAGAGAGAAATTTCCTATATTTTAGATTTGCTAATAAAATTGAGTTTTTGAAAAACGCACAACATGACAGAATTACGGAAATTCATATTTATACATAGGCTAATTCATATTCTATGATAAATAATTTTTAATATACAAAACCAACGTAGGAAATTTAATCTCTTGCTCGAATACTTTCTTTGGAGGGTGTATATTATCAATTTCTAAGGCATGAAATATACATATAAAGGCATTATATTAATTACTGTGCACAATAAAAACTTTTTAAAAGCTTTTGCTGTTTTTTTTTTTCTTTCTTTTCTTTGGAGAGAGGGTGGGGTGGGGACAATATCCCATTCCCATTATCCCTCCCTAATAAGTACCTCGTTTAGAACTTACCTTTTTCAAATGCTTTGGAAAATTAAAGGTAGTTGGAACTACATCATCTTTTAGCAACTTCTAATTATGATTTGATTCAAAACATTCAGCACTGAAGTGTTCTGAACAAATAAATGTATGTATAGTAGGAACAAAATTATCTCTTTTTACAGCAGAAATCCATTTATTTGTCAATTCTTTGTTAGATAGTGGAAACGGAAACAATCAGAAAGTTATTAAAATCAGAAAGTCATCTAGAAAAATTAAGTAAAATGACAGTTTGCAGCATCGAAGCATTGCACAAAGCATGTGCACTTTTTGTGCACAACATTGCACAAAAAGCATCAGAAATAATCCTCCCATGATAACTTTGCTTGGCATAACTTAACTGTTTTGTGGGTTTTAAAAATACATTTTATAGTGCACTATTGTTTGTTCAGACAGGGATGTGTAAACTTAAATGTACATTCAATTAAAGCACTGATTTAAAGAATTTCAGTTAATATTAAAAATTGCGTCACCAGCCAGGTTTTTTTTAAATTAAACTGTGGATTTGATACAACACTACAGAGCTGATATGCTTATTTAAAAAAAAAAAAGTTAAAACACTTACCATAAAACACTAACTTAATAAAGCTTACTTAAACAAAAGTCTAAAGAAACATAAATAAAGACTCAAACAAACAATCACGTTGAACTAAAAAAAATGAATTTAATATTAAAACTAGTAATTTTAAAAGTCGCTAAAAAATGCTCAAATGTGGAAAATCTAGTTAGAATAAATAAGATAAATTCAATATCCCCAATTCAAGAGTTATTTTTGAAAAATGATAGAAAAATTAATCATTTCCTGTAAAATATGATATACATAATAATTATTCGTAAAAAGTAAATTACGATGCTTTATTTATCTCATTTTTTATAGTTTAAGTGCCAAGTATACAATTTAAAAATAAGTATATATATATATATCGTACGGTCAAATGTTTTAGGATTATATTTATATAGAAACATGAATTAAGCAATGTCTACTTTAATTCAAGAAGGATGTGCAATATCTCCTTCAATTACTTTACAAAGTGAACGAAAAGCATAGGTAAATAGGAAATTTAAAAATACTACTGTTATTGAACATCAATTGGTATTTGATTTTCAATAGCACCAATTTCAAGCATTTATTACCTGTGAAAAGATATTCCAGATCATTTCCTAAACCTGTTGGTGCAATTATACACACAGCATGACTTGGGCATGATAATGCTTAAAGTTAATTAAAAATAAATAAATAAATAAGATGCTGGACTAGTGGCGAAAATAACCATAAACCATGATCAAGACACTGCTTTCTGCCACTATCATGGGCGATGCCACCGAAGATATTTGGCAACAAGAAAAACCTCTTATTAGTATACGGATGCGTGATCTAGTTATTCCTATATCTATGGTCTGAACGCTTTGTTTATCTCCCCGAAAAGCTCAAATCGGGCATCGTGAACGGCTTGGGTTTTTCCCGAGTAACTCGAGTTACTCAAAAGTGGCAGTCTGAACGCGGCCTGAATAAAAGAAAAGCCGGTAACTGAGAGGTTAAGAACCTGTCCGTCAATCATTTATTCTCGTCAAATAAATGATTGACGGAGAATAACGACTCGACTGTTTTGTTTATGTATGTCAGACTTTTCAATCCGTGCCTAAATACGGGATAGTACCCCTTAGAAAAAATTCACGAAAGGCACCCCCTTGAGCGGTTCATTTAACGTGGATTTATAAGCGGTTTCCTGGGACCAAGTACACAGATCCAAACAAACAAAACAATACAATGCGTGCAACAGGGCCACACAAGCAGTCGATTTTGCTATGGAAGAAATTGGACAAAAAAAATATCATCCACTTCATTTTAAAATAGCAGCTCTGAATCTGATTATTTTAGAAATAAATTATTCTACTTTACCAAAATAAGAGAATTTTACCAGAAAGGAAGCTAGGGTAAGGCATGGTATACAATTACAATTGTAATTTTTTTTTTTTTTTTTTTTTTTTTTTTTTTTGCTCGTCGATAATTTGTGGGAAAAGACTTACGTAATTAAGTATTATAAAAGATTGCAATTACCGGGAAGCTTCTCGGGAGCGACAACCCTTCGCGAAAAATCGGTCGTTAAGAGAGGGGGTCACTGAAGAAGTATAAACCAGGCGCGTAGCCTGAGGGAGCTGCAGCCCCTCCCCTCCCCCCCGAATTGGAACACTTTACTTAGCTTACAATTTGATATTTAGCTTACAATTGAACTGTAGCTTACAATTTAATACCCAGCCTCCCTGAAATCAAATCCTGGCTACGCTACTGGTATGAACATTTGATAGCCAAGGAAAAAAATTCTAAAAAATATTATTTGTTTGGTTAGCAATGAAATTCTGTACTCATGCATAAGTAATTATCAGGGATGAGATTCTTCATTTTTTTGGCTGATTTCCCCAATTATTTGTGAAATAAGGCGAATTCATTTTTCTGTCTTTTTCTCCTGAAATTTTCTCTTTTTTCTGTAGATTTCTGATAGTAGTTATAAGTTAACAGTGTAATTCTTTTAACTTGTAGAATGCTCTGATGTTTTACTTCATAAAACTTCTTTCCCATATATTATATACTAGCTCACTGCCCGTTCTCCGCACGGTAGGAAACGAAAATGTTTCTTACGTGACATTAAAAAAGTACTTCAGTGTCGTAAAAGAAAAGAAAAGACGATTTACAGCGAAAACTCCTCAGTTTCAAAATATCTTATTTCTACATCATACTGTTTTTAGGTTTAAGTTATAGCATTAATTCATTAGATACGACATGATGGGGAAAACCGTTTTATTTTATTGTTATTTTGCTCCTTTTACTCTCACTTGCAGCAGAGCATATTAAAGTTAATTTGAGATGTTGGGGTTATTTCTAGTTAATCGGTATTTCAAACATTTTTCGAAGCTATTTTGCTAATGAATGCAAATTTTGTGCAAGGGCTTGTTAAGTTGCTAGAATTCAGCGCAAGACAAAGGTATATCTAATGCATATAAATCGCCAAAAGTTATCAAAGCTTGGCGATATTTCCTGTTATTTTTGAGAATACATACGACGACCGTAGACAAACTGATAATGAATATAATGTATTATGTTAATTAGAATTGTTAGGAAAAAGAACTTGAGTCTCACTCTGTCTCCCGTTCGCGTGCTTTCGTTAACATGTTTTTGTTTTGCAATCGGCATGGCAGCGACTATTTTCACCACCGTTTTTCCCCTTTTACTGGAGTTCCCCCCCTTCGTTGCCACAGCAACCAGGCGGAAACTGGGTTATGTTTTTAGTACGGTTCCCATTCTATGGAGTTGATCTCGGTGGTGAAAATAAGACAATCGCCAAGAGCTATGCAGCATTTTATTGGATATTTCGGATTTGTTTGCAGAAATTAGCCAATAAAAACATTCACCACCAAGTTGATCAGTTTAATACGTTCATTAAAATGAATAAGTCTCTTATTTTCACCACCGTTTCATTTGTTTATGTTTGGACGATACGTATAATGATCCTGCGTTTAGTAAGTAATGTTTAAAAATGAATTATGTTATTTAGGAGATCTTGTTTCTATAATTTTACATCGTTGTCTTTATTTACTCTTAATTTATTTCAAATTTTATTCTTTCAATATTATATATTTCTTTTTTTTTTAATGTTGCAGTCGCAATTATCTAAAGAGATGCAATAGAAGTAGATTAATTATTAACTTCGCAATTGAAAAAAGTATGCTTAATTCTTTATTCTGCAGATTTATGTCTTTTATTTTATCACTTATTTTTATGGTTTATAGTCCTTTTTTTATTTTATTTTATTTATATATATTTTTTTTTTTTTTTTTTTGCTTAAAGTGGCTAAAGTTTGACATTACTTAAATTGTATTGTAACAAATAATTATATAATCTCTTGTAATCAAATTCTTTACTTGAGAAAGATGTGGAATTGCAATATTATGCTAATTTGAAAAAGTTGTTTAAAAATATATATTTCAATGTTGTGTATACATTTAAAGTAGTTAAGTAATCACACAAGCAAAGCATGACAAATTCAGTTAAATAACAATAAGGTATATAAAACACATGAAATAATTTGTGTTTTACACAGAGTTATTTAATTTGCTACACTGATTTTATAGATAAAATAAAATGTTTCCCATTTGGAAATTATATATAGAGAGAGAAATAGATAGATACAATAATATTGTGAGATCCTCCTGACATTTCATGTATTTTTAGTTAGACTAATGGAAATTCTGATTTTTCTTTTTAAGGGGTCTAGTGATTAACGTAAAAATGAATTTATAAGGTTTGGAATATTAATTAAACCACTTAGGGCTTAATGAAAAACACTCAAAAAACTGGTGTTAAAAGATAATATAAATAAAAACTATAAAAACATACGTAAAAAATGTACTTAGCACTTGGTAATCACCAAGTAACTTATAAGTACTACCTTTTTTAACATGTGTTTTTAAACAAAGTATTTATTTATATTACTTTGTGCTTGCATTCAAAAGGAAGAAAACAAAATTAGTTGTGTTTTTGCAGTAATGTAATGCTACAAACATTTGAAACTTTTCTGTTCTGTTTCATGTTCAAAATATGAGCAGAAGTTTGACAAGTTGTTTTGTTTGTGGAAGTAAAGGCGTTAATATGATTACAATTATTCTTAAATGCTGTTGTTTTCTTATTGATTTAAATTATAACCACAAAATTTATCCCCCCACCCCATTGGCATAACTGGCCTGATTTTCTAGGGTGGGCTACAGCCCCTTTTATATTCATGTAAGCATGTTATATGTAAGTTAGTAAATTACTATTAATAATTAGTTTATTATACGTCCCGCAGTTACAGGCACTTAGCCGGGGGGTTTGCAATTATGGGTTACAATTCTGGAGGCAGTGCCCTCCCCCCCCCCCCTTTCTTTAAAATTTTACCCTACTCCCAAATTTGCAAAATCGACAGAAGATAAATTTGAAAAAATGAAAATCTGAGGTAAATCAATTTCAAAAGTTGAGAGATTTTTTTAAAAAGAGTTCTTAAAACCTGCTTCACAACCACTGCAGTATATATGACAGAGTGTGTATTTTCAACTCATTAAACCAAGTTTTAAACCTCAGTGATTATTGATGCGACATGATCGAAAAGATATTTTCTTACTTGCATTTAATTAAGATATTGTTAAAAATCTCAGATTATATGGTTTTGTTGACCGGTTTGTCAACATACGCAAGCAAATGGTTTACATTGTGTCTGCAGTACATCATATTTGTGTAACAACACATTGGACAAACAAAATTTATTATAAATTAAGTATTGAATGTATAATACATTTTTAATTGTGAAAATCAAATTTAAATTTTGGAACGAAGGGAGTGTTTTCAGGAACGTATTAAAAAGAAGGAAAAAAATCACATTATCAAAAAAATAATAAATAAAATAAATAAGATTGAGGAAAAATAATGTGTGACAGTACTTAATGCAGTGGTAACTAAAAAGTAGTTCTGTTTTGTCAACAAAATTAAATATTAGGTATAAGGGAAAGTTCTGTCCATTTTTCGTATGTTAATATTTTGCCTAGTCAAAGCTATTCAATCTAATAATACAAGTTTTGGCATGTGAGTTTTTTAGCGTAAGTGCTAGATTGGAGAGCATTATCCAAAATTTGCAATATACAGGTGAGAGGGGACTGAAACGCTCTTTTGACATTTAATATATCTTCCGTAATCTCAAAGAAGAAAAAATATATCCTTTAAATTCTTCCTGTAAATTACAACTCTCACAAACACCTAAAAATCCATTTCAGAACATTTTGAATATAATCCTCAGAGGAGGGTATAAGTTGAAAAGGGTAAAGGGGGAGGGTGGCCATTTTTCTTGAAAGAAAAAAAAAAATAGCTATAAAATTCTCGCTTTAAAATTTAACAAATATAAGTCTTAGGCTCAGTTTGTTTGTAATTCATTTCTTGTTTGAATTTTATGTAAAAAAAAGGACATTACTTTCCCATATACCTAATACTAGTAGTTATAAAATTATATGAAGACTGAAATTTCATTAAAAATAGATAGTGGTGGCAAAAAGTCCTGAACACACTCAATACTTTTACCTATTTTTTGTGGTTGACTGAATTTTTCATTAGGAAATTATCGTAATTTCTTAACTATTATTAATGATTCTAAATTGTTTGCAATACCTTTCAACAAGGCTGAAAAGTGTTTATGATTTAGGTTTTTCTGCCCATCCGTGGTCTAACTGCTGTAAAAACAAGGGGTGTTTACATGTTTTTAAAATGATGAGGTATTATAATTGATGTTTAAGATTTTAAAATATAGTATTAGGGATTTCATGGACAGTGATTTTGCTGGATATCGGATATCCAAAGCTCCTTTGGTTACCGGATATGGATATCCGATCGGATATCCAGCACTCAACACGTATTTAGTTATCAAGTATCAAGTGTTTTTCTATTTTTTTTATATATATAATGACATCAGAACAATAAATTGAAAAGTGGTTTTACACCTCATTGAAGTATTTTTTAATAATTGACTTATAATATACAAAAACTAAATCTTTTTACGTATATGTACATAAAAAATGTTACTTAAAATGTAAAAAGTTAAAATATTCTTTTTATGTGTGCACTACTGGCAGAAGCAGATATATTTTAACCGTGACATATTTATTAATGTATCTATAATTGCAGATTATTTTCACAAAGAAATGCATACTTTTTTTTATTTATTTAAGAGTAAGATATCTATTTTGATAAGCTACCTATGATAGATGAGTTAATTTTTTCCAAACATAGGCTTAATGCTTTTTTCTGTTTTAATAATGTAATATTGATTTTCATTATGTAGGTAGTGATAGCCATACACAATACTGTAGTAGTAGTAACTAAAACAACTTTTTTAAACTAGTAAAATACCATGTTGCAACATGGCTGTCTGCACAAGCAGCCATGTTATAATTTTCATTAATAAATACTATTTCACAAGCACATTTTAAATGTACATATTTTAAGTAGACTTAACTTCATGAATTAAATATTGAATGAATTAAATGAATTAAAACTTGCAGAAAAGCATAAATGAATTTAAATAACTAAATTTGTCAATTTTAAAAATATGCAAAAAATTTTAAAAATATGCAAAATAAAAATTAATTTTTAATCATTAGGTATTGGAGACTTCACTAAAGGAATGCTCGGTAAAAGATTGTCATTTAGAAAAAGGATGAAAATTGAAAATTTCTCCCTGCCTCTGTAAATAAATTTTGAAGATAGAATAATCGGAGTGTTTTGTTAATTATCGGATTTCTGGAGCAAATTAACAATATTAGAGAAACTCCATGGAGAAAGAGTGTAAAATTACATTATTACTGGGATTACCATGAGAGAAACTGCATATACTGAATGCACATATTTTTCAAATGATACTACACAGTGCTTATAATTAAACTTCCCGTATAAACAACAGTCTACAGCTGAAAAGGATGAGAAGATCAAATTTGCACATGGACACTACATGAAATGTGCTTAGTTTTTTTTTAGCACTAGGGTGCTATTTCGCTCAATCACAGAATTTTGTCTATGCAATCAAGTAGACAGGTTTTGTTGATATGAACTGTCATGGTGAAGATACTTTCAGATGTGTTTTCCAGATATCATGGAGGGGGGGGGGCATTAATAAAATGTTGAAAGTCGCACAAGGTTTGCAATTTTTGATTATTGATCACTGTTTGAGATACCAAAAAGCGACAATTTATCATATATTACGAGTATAGTTAGAAAATACCTGACGAAGATTGTGAAATAATTTTAGTAGGCGATTTTAATATAAATTTCAATTCTAAAGAAGTGTTTTATGGAACAAGGAAGGAAAACACAGTACGTGCACTCGCTTTCTTCCAGCTGGTTTCAGTGGGGGGGGGGGGTGGAAAGGCATAGGAAGAGGGGAAAGTGGATTTGGTGGTAAAGGACAATCGACCACTGTCGCATAATAACCTTTAACCTGTGGTTACGATCCGGGAATGAAATCATCTCCAAAGTCAAGTGCAAAGTTACTGTTCACTCTATTCTTCTAATAAGTCTTGTAGGTTAGGAGGAATTTTCAATCATGTCTGGAAAGCATAAAAGAATTGTGCTATCATTAAATCAAAAAATTGAAATTGTTAACAGGCTGAAGAAAGGCAAAAACAGCAACAACATAGCACGTGAATATGGCATCAGAACATCAACTATATCGGATATTAAAAAAAAGAGCAATTAATTTTTAAACTTTGTTTCAACTTTAGACAAAGAAGAAGGCTGTGTGAAAAGAAAAACGATGAAAAAGTCGAATTTCAAAGATGTAGATAAAGCATTATACATTTGGTTCACACAAAAACGTTCATAAAGACAGCCCACGGTTGTGCGAAAAAGCCCTTCTTTTTAATGAAGGTCTAAATGGAAATGCGTCATTAACATGAGCTCTGGTTGGCTTAGGAATTTTAAAATGCGTCACGGAATATGCAGAGGAATTCATTTCAGAATTTAAAAATTTGATTGAATCCGAAAGTTATGACGAGGAATTCATTTATAGTGCTGATGAAAGTGGGCTCAACTGGCATTCTTTGCTGAGTAAAACATTAGTATCTGCGAACGAGAAATCTGCCCATGGAACTAAGGTAAGCAAAGAGAGAATTACAATGCTACTATGTGCTAATGTAACTGGAAATCATAGACTGCCATTGTTGGTAATTGGACACTCAAAAAAGACTCAAGCTTTCAAAAATGTGAAAACGCTGCCTGTTGTGTACACAAATCAGCATAAAGCCTGGATGAACTGCCAAATATTCATTGAATGGTATGAAAAAAAACTTTATTCCTGAAGTAAAGGAACACCAAAAAGAAACTGGAAAATCAGCAAAAGTTCTAACTTTTGCTGGTCTTCTAATGGTCTAGATTATAGAGGTTTGGCCATTTTTCTCCAGTTTTAAAGTGAATAAGCGTTAGAACTCTTTGAAAAGTCCTCAAACCAAGGCACACCCCCTTGTAGGCAGATGCCTCTCGAGTAGGCTTGCCATAGCATCGCATAACATGTATCTCCAATTTCCAGAGTGATATTTAAAGAAAATGCTCTTGTCCTGGCAAGAAAGTTTGGAATACAAAATTTTCAGGCTTCGGCTGGTTGGCTGTCAAAATTCAGAACATGGAAAATGACATATTTAACATTTTAGAAAATCTGTATATAATAATAACGAAAGCAATGTGAAAAATGAAGCAAATACATTTTTTGATTTTTTCAAAACTAAATTTTATTTTATTGTATTGTTTTTTGTTTTATTATTTTTATTTATTGTTTTTTAACTAATTCTGTTTAAGGATGATTTTACATGATTCCTTGAAACTCGTCAAACAGAGAGCCAACTGCATTTTGTATAATTTTTAGGTATAAATAGTTTATCGCCTATGTAGTTTGATTAATGTTATGTATTTTCTGATATTTCTTTAAATTGAATTTATTTACATTGTACAACCTAGTACTATCCTATTACTTAAGTTTAATGGAATTTAAGAAAAGAAACTGTCTGTATTGATTGTACATATATTTTTATGTTGAAAAAAAAAAATGCAGGTTTTTGACATTAAAAAGCAGATCTGAGGCATTTTG